>PVKE010006573.1:0-53845 GCA_004027555.1 Craseonycteris thonglongyai | reverse complement strand
AATTTTACAACATTGGGAAAAAGTTAATTTGATTTATGTGACCTTTTTTGACATTTAGGTGGTGATTTGTGTAATATATATATATATAGTACAGTAAAAAGAGAGTCTTAAGGAGTTCCTTTCTGTTCCCACTGGGAAAAGATTAAATGTTTGGAATATTGGATTTTACATGAACCCTGACAGCGGGAGACAATGGAGATGATATTCACAAGGTTAAACTCGAACCACTTTGAGGACACAACATGTATAAAGGATTCTAGGCCTGGCTCTGAAATCATTTAAATTGTGGGTTTTTGTTTTCTTATCTGTTAAGTGAATTAAGAGGGATTAATGTTATGTGAGTCTATAATATAAATCAAAAACATTTTTAAGCTTCAAAAATTTTGTTACTTTGACCCCCTTGGTAAAGTCTAATATTAATATTACACTCTGTATAATATTATAAATTGTTTGTATTTGTTTGCTAGTTTAGGGGCTACTTGACTAGTGCAAATGAGCCTATGAGTTTTTAAACTCTTGATTGGAGAAAGTGGAGAAATAGGGCAGTCTGAATCCCAAAATGATTTAGCTACTGGTAAATAAGAGTACTATGTTAGGATCAACTTACTCCCTGATATCTGGAACTTGAATTTCCAGTCACATGTATTAAATGCCTTGTTAAAGCTAGTTTTAATCAGTTGTAATTAGCTTACTCTTTAAGGAAAGGTGAATTTTATGCCAGCATATACTGTCTTGGTTTCTAATTTGAAAAATTTATAGATGGATGCAAAAATGGTTATCATCAAATGTGTCATTGGTTAGACATTTTGGTACTTACTATGTCTGTCTCAATTTTGTGATTGAAAATCTGGATGATTTCAAAATAATCTTGGTTTTTCAAATTGGAAATTCTGAGTACAGAATTGTTTTTCATGAAATTTCTGTGTTCCTCGCTTACTTAATTGGTTTGTTTATGGGTGTGCTTTTAAATGTAAACAATTTACTCCTGACATGTAAGTAATCAGAGTTGTTGGATATTGAGTTACTTAAAAACAATAGGTTTGTTTAGATTTTGAAAAGTATGTGTTTGCATTCCACAACTGCTGTTTTTTAGAGTAATAGTCTAGTCAAAGTGAAAAATACTTCTTAAGGATTTGTTGATTAAAGTGTTTTAAATATTTGTTGAAGTTTCATTTTTTCTGTTCAAATGGCAAGTGTTTGTGGCAGTCACAGTTGTAAACTTTAATTTTTGCAGAAGAAGTACATATAACCATTTAAGCAGCTGGTTGACAGATGCAAGGAATCTCACCAATCCAAATACTGTAAGTTAAGTGATATCTACTAAATGGAAAATTTAAGATCTAAGCTAACCCCAAAAGGACAGCCATTTGCTAGTGGGATTTTTGTATTTGGATGGGAAGAATAAGAGAATCTTTATTTTAATGCTTTTTTAAGAATTCTTAAATTAATTGAAGAAAATTTAACATTTTTTTAGTACTCATTACCCCCAGTGTCACATCTTATACTTGGCTTTTGTTCATGTTTGTGCTTTAAAAAAAGTTATGAATGGGGTGGTGATCTCGTGTCAAGGGGAGACTTTGAAATCTGAAACTCACTTGAAAAGGGATCTGCAGTAGTTCCGTAAAATGTTATCTTTGGAGGAAACTGGGCAAAGTGTAGGAAGAAGCTCTGTGTTATTTATTACAATTGCATGTGAATCTACAATTATCTCAATAAAATTTTAATTAAAAACAAAGGAGTTTTGTGTGCTTTAAAAAATTAGCTTCTTAGCCAAGCTGAGAAGATAATGAAATTTTAAAGTCCAATTACAGTACCATTTTAGATTCTGCATTATACAAAGATAAACATGGGTCGTTGGCCCACAGAAGATTATAGTCTAGCAGGGAGGTTACCTGTGGAAATACAAATAACTATGCTGAAAAGCAGAGTGAAAAATGAGTTAGAAATACAGTGATTGGTGCAGTGCTGGGGTGGCCCAGGATGAGCAGTGCCATCTGGAGAAACCAGCTTTACAGAGGAGGTGGTGTTTGAGCTGGGAGTTTAGGGGTGAGTAATACAACATTTTAGTAGGTGCTGTTGAGGGTATTCCAGGAACAAGTGAAGAAAGGCCCTGAGCTGTGTTGAGAACAAGGCCTCTTGCGTAGCTTTGTTCCCCAGTACCTGGCAGAGGCCTGGTTCAGTAAATAGGTAATCAGTGGTAAGATTGGCTTTTATTGGGGAACAACAATTTAATCATACTGAGTTACGATGGTTTGCCTATTATGCCAGGGACTCTGCTTAGAACTTTCATGTTCATTACCACATTAAAGCCACTGCAAACTTACAGATGAATGTTAGCAGCTTTATTTGCAGAGCCAAAAACTGGAAACAATGTAAATGGCTCTGATAGGTGAATGGTTAAACAATCTGGTACATCCATACTATGGAGTACTCCTCAGCCATACAAAGGAATGAACTATTGATACATGCAGCATCTTAGCTGGATCTCAAGGGCATTATATGTTGGAAAAGACAGTCTGGAAAGATTCCATACTGTATAATTCCATTTATAAAACATTTTCAAAAAGTTCTAAGAACTTTTCAGAGCTGCCTTTAGCTGTGGCCTAATTTTACTTATATCAGACGATTTTAAAGTGGATATAGTTGTGTAATATTTTGCCTTGGATTTGAGCTTACTGCATATGTGACCCCACCCCCACTGCCCCTCATGAATACATGAGGCATCTGTTACAGTTGCTACAAACTTAGTCCTCTGCCTAGGGATACTGTGGGATAGAGCAGTATTTGTCTGAAGGTCATGTTTTGGGTGTTCTACCTGGGTTCTAATGTCCTCCTTACCACTCATTCACTCACTGACCTTTGACAAGTTCCTTTGCCTTCCTTGAGCATTAATTTCCTTACCTGTAGCCTGAAAGAGTTGAACTAGTAAACTTTGTGAGCATCCCAGAAACTTGAAAATTTAATGAGAACTTTCACTTCAGGGAATGTTCTTGTTTATAGCATTTTGTGCTTAATTTCAGTGCGTTCACAGATCCTCTGGAGCTTGTCCATGGGCCCTTAGTAATCTTAAATAAATCAGTCTTTGGCCTAGACCAGATGTGCCTCATAGGCTGTTATATTTTTTAATGGCTTGAGAGCTAAGGATGGTTTTTACATTTTTAAAGGGTTATAAAAAAAAAAAAGGCAAAGAAACATATTCAGAGGGACCATATGGGGCCCAGAAACCTGAAATATATACTCTGCCTTTGACAGAAAGTTTGTGAATCCTTGGCCTAGATAATTTATGAGATCCCTCTTAATTCTAATGGCATCATGATTCTATAGTACTGTCTGGTAGATAATTGCTAGTATTTGGTTTCCTTTTTAGACCCACATGCTTTTTCTATCAAGATTTTTGGATCAGAATTTTAATGATTGATTTAAATGGTTCCTTTGGTTTTAAGATATCTTTTTTTACACATTAGGTAATAATTCTCATAGGAAATAAAGCAGATTTGGAGGCACAGAGAGATGTTACATATGAAGAGGCCAAACAGTTTGCTGAAGAAAATGGTGGGTTTCTTATACAACTTTTATTGGCTTTTTTTTGGGGGGGGGGGGGATCACACTTGGGAGAATTTCTAATGAAATGTAGGGTTTTGGTCCTGCAGATTATTTGACAGTTTTTTTACAGTGCAAATCTCTAATTTTAAGAATGAGGAAATAGCAAAATTTATTTGAAAATTCGTATTGGGGGTAGTATAGTTGCTTCCTTCATCTCAAGCTCCTACTTTTCATAAAATACTGAAAGCTTATGGAAAACTTTTTTCAGATGTTACTGAAGAGAATGCCCTTGTGAGTTAATCTGAAATGTCCTAATCAGTCTGAATTCTATTTTTAGGCTTATTATTCCTTGAAGCAAGTGCAAAAACGTAAGTACGGCTAAAATTAGTAGATCATTTTCAGTTAAAATTTTCAAAGTATTATAAAACCATACCTACCAATTCCCGTGGGTAGTGCTGGTTAACTGAGTCTACTGCATATGTAAAATGTGTATTATATACAGTTGACCCTTGAACATGTGTTTGAATTTCGTGGGTCCACTCACGTGAGGAATTTTTTTTTCTTTTTTTTTCTTCAGTTCAGTTGACCCACGTAAGTCAAACCCACCTTTTTCAAGGGTTAGCTATGTAGTTGGGAACCCGCATGTGCAGAGGACCGACTAGTTATACAGATTTTCACCAGCAAGGGAGATAGGTCAGTGCCCTTAACCTCCACAGTTCAAGGGTCAACTGTACGGAAAATGAATAATACACAAATGCATAATTCTTATGGCAGGAACAATAGTAAGCAAACATCCCTTTGCTTCCTGTTTCACATTTTGAAATAATTTTGTTACTTTACCTAAAAGATTATACTTTATGCCCATTGGTAATTCATGTAAATAAATGAAGTGGTTAACATTTCAAAAGTATTTGACTTTTATAACTGAGGTTGAGTTTTAGCATCTTGGACTCAAGCTTAGTCAGCCTGTTCAAAGCTTGGTCAGCCTGTTCATTTAATACTTCTGATCATGGTATAAAGCATGACTTAAGGAAGTACTCAATGTCTAAGAGTAATCAGAAACATAATACACATTTTCTAATTGTTATTCTGAGTCCATTATTGAGCCTGACTCTCTTCATAGTTCTTCATTGATTAAGAAAATTCCCTGCAGTGGTGGGAAGCTAGTCCGTTGTTTAGCCTCATCTATACTGTCAGTTGTAAGAGAACTGAAGTTTGAACATGGCTAGTCAGGGGATATGTTAACGTCACATGATAAAAACTGTAGAGTTCATGCTTGGCCAGTCCGACTATATAAGTCCTGGAATCATGTTCGCATATTTGAAGGTATTTCATTTTTATTTGGAACACTCTATTATTACAGAAATGACCTATCTTAACTGTCATATATTAATGTATTAGCATTTTAATAATTAGAACACATATAGTGATCCAGATATGGCCTATAGGAATAGCTCAGTACTGTACATATGCTTTCCACAGAAAATATTTCCCATGTTGTTCTCTTAGCTCAGTCTTCTGGTAATCTCTTATTAGATGACAGTGGCTAAGTTGAAGACATCATGGCAGTTGACTAAAGGTTAGCAAAAGGTCAGTGTATAATATATTATCTTTTGTAGAAAACTATAGCTCTTGAATAAAGTTGTCACTTGCCTCTTAGGGGAGAGAACGTAGAAGATGCTTTCCTTGAGGCTGCCAAGAAAATCTATCAGAACATTCAGGATGGAAGCCTAGACCTGAATGCTGCTGAGTCTGGTGTACAACACAAACCTTCAGCCCCGCAGGGAGGCCGGCTAACCAGTGAACCCCAACCCCAGAGAGAAGGCTGTGGCTGCTAGTGACCTCTTTGCTGTGGCTCTCATTTGACCTTTCACCTCTGTCTGTCAGAAGCAGTACTTTTTACTGCTTCATTGTCTTCTGTACATCTTACTGGGTTTAATTAAAAAAAGAGAAAAAAACAACTCTGTTGTAAAAACAGTTTAACACAATACTAAACTGCTAAACAACTAGATGTAATCAGGATATCAAAGGCAAGTAGAGTAAAAAATCTCTCCTGCATGGTAAATCTAGACTTTTTTCCCCCTGATCTTCCTTGTAATAGGTCTGTCACCGATACCTAATTTAAACCAAGCACTGATGCTGGACTTCATGATTTTTACCCCTCCCTCTCTCTGGCAAGGCTTTGTCTCACTGTACGGTTTAATTTGATATCTTAAGCCTTTCTCCCCATCTTTTAACTGTTCAAGTATGACCATTGTAACCAATAAATTTATTGCTGTGAAATGACTTCTGATGATAGGGGGTTCTGTAACTGCTTTTATTTTGTTATGTCGGATAAATTCCCTGTTGTGTGGGTGGCATTTTTCTTGAGGTTTGCTTCTCTTAGCCTTGCATAGGGGAAATATCCATTTATCTTTTCTATTGTGCTTAATTAATAGCTTTACCTCTTTTTTTATATCATTTTATCCTTTTCTCTTTAGCAGAAAGTAAATATGTATAAAATTTGAAGGAACTGAACTAACATTCTGTGTATATTATTTTAATGAAGAAAATCAATTGATTACTGGCATTGGAACAGTATAAAATACCAGTTTGTACAGTATGACCTTTATGTGACCATGTTCCTCCCTTCCATTTCACACAAGGAAATAGACACAACTACAGTTCACAAAAGGAACACTGGCTCCACGCTTTGGTGCTGGCAGTGTTTGGGGACATTATGCTGGAAAGAGCCAGCATGAGAGGGTTAACACTAGCGGATTCTGTTCCATCTTTGCACTGTGGCTTACCTGCTGATTTTCTTAACTGTTCTTGTGCAATCGACAATGTGCTAACCTGCTTTTCTCTTTGTAAACGTTTTGCATTATAGGCTGCATTTCTTGCCTTACTGTATAGAAAAAGAAAAAAGGCTGGATTTATTATTGCACATCTTAAGCTTTTATACCTTTATCTTGGAATGGTGAGATTCTGAACCAACAGCCAGAACCACAGGTCTGCTGTTCAGGGATTTTAAATTGTGCATTTTTAACACTACAGTGAAATAGTATAAGGTATCCTTTCGTGTTCTTAGTATGAGGGCCTATTTTGTTACGTTGGCATAAATTGTTTTGTAAAAGGGAAAGTGTTTCTAACAGTGTTTCAGTGTCTGTTGTGATACAAAGTAAGTTATTACTTTGCATTAGATGGCTTGGCCAGTGAAAATACTGTATTGCAAGGGAAACAAATTTTTCTTCAGACAACAAACTTATGTTTTACTAAGATCTTCACTTCTGTTGATTGATTGCCAAGTTCAGGATGGGAATTTAGAAGTTATTTGAAGTATGATAGGTGAACCTCAGTATACTGTATAAAATGCACTCAGCTCAACTGCTGTGCTTAAAATACACAGTTTTAAATCCCTCGTTACAGACACTAAAGTAAAAAATACAGCTTTCTGGGTTGTAAACACGTGGTAGTACCCAGAGTGTTGTATATAGTCAATGTTAAATAAAAGCCAAAACTGGAATGTGCAGAAAATAGGATTTGGTTAATTTGTGGACTCATCTTTATTTTTGTCTCAAACTTTTTAAAAAAGATTCCTGGAGTGCATTGATATATTCTGTTAAAGACTTATAGTGATCCATTTTGCTCACACTGTTGCATCACAAGGGACTCACCCAGGGACCATGACCTGCTGGTGTATGTATATATTTACAAAGACAAAACAAACCAACTATTGGAATATAAGGTAGCAATCACAAACTGAAGACTGCAGCTTGTTTAGGTGCAATACCGGATTCCCAAAGTTAGTTACAGTGGGTCTTATTGTTTTTGTGACAGGATTTATTCAGACTGCTGTACTCTTCATTTGATGTAACAAAATGCTATTAATCTAAATATTTGTAAATAAAGTACCTGTATCTAGATTAAATTAAAATTGTTTGTATTATTTTCTGAACTATAATAGGATTTCATATTTTCTTCAGGCAAATGATTGGATATAAGTTGTCAGTTCTTATTACAGAATTGTCCTATGTTGTATAGAAGTCTACGTACGTAGTATATAAATCTACACTCAGGAACTGAACTAGTATAAAAACCTTGTGTTTGGCTCACACTTGCAATGTTCTCAGTGAATCTTTTTCAGTGTGAGATTAGCACATTTGGAGCCTAATAGTGTTCTCCCTTGACTGTACTTGGGGCCAAATTCTGTTATTTGCATGTGTAATCCTTTATAATAAACTTGGGTGCTCAACAAAAGAGGAGCAAATTGTCATACTGTAATATCTGTGCCAAATACTGGGTAAGTGCACTTTGGAGAGAATGTGAAATTCTTTTAATTTTTAATCCATGAGAGTTTACTGCTTATGTGGTCACCTGCTTCTCTGGGTTACTCATTGCCCTTGCACCTGATTAGGAACTGTGCTCAGTACTCCTCATGCGTTAGACATTCCAGTACACTGCTGGGGTATTTTCCATGGGTAATAGTTTGATGCAGTAACCTTGTTTTGGGGGGGCATGGGGTGCATTAGATATTGACCTAATACTAGTTAGAGGTAGTAGAATTTATTTGGAAAAATGTCTTTGGAACCAGGTGTTTGGCTTCCTATATTAATTCCACACTTCTCTAATTCTACAAGACTTTAGTTTTGAGAACATTTTTGCCCACGCATCTGTTGTTTTTCAGTGGTTTTTTTTTTTGTAGGTGTATGGTTCAGTTCACTATACCACCCTTAAATAGAAGTCCTAATGATTACCTTCCATTCCTGTTTATTTAGGAATATAGAGAGGGTTCGTGTGGCAGTTTAGAGAAGATATTTTACTTTCAACACATGGATAGAACAGGAAAATGTGCCTCTGAAGGATTTCAGTAATTGTGATGAGGCCAGTCTTTTAATCATTTTGCTATGTCCTATAAAAATGAATGAAAGCATGTTTAAGTATAAAAGACACTACCAGGGGAAGCCGGGAGGGCTCAGCAGATAGGCACTCGCTTTGCAGCCCTGGGGACCAAGGATCGAATCCTGGCCCTGGCCCTCGTGGACGCATATGCGGAACTGGGGTTTGCTTCCCATGTGGGAGGCCCCCAGTTTGGCCCCTGGCTCCAAGGGGTGCGCCTTCCATGCCGGAGGCCCCCAGCCCAGTTCCTGCCCTGCCCGGCCCCTGCCCACCTGTCTGGAATGAAACCATGTTGAAAACATGACATACAACTATGGAGACAGCTCTGGGCCCTCCCCATTCTCTGTTTCTGTCAAAAACAAAGCTTATTTAAAATGAAAAAAAAAAAAATCAAATCAATTTTTGTTGTGGAAGTAGATGCCTCCCAGGACTTACTGTGTGCTTTCATTGTCTAGTGTAACTATCCCATATCTTAATGGTCTGGTGGTAGCCAAACAACTTTTTAGGAATGGAAACGTCAGCAGTTGGTGAAGGATTACTGCACCATGCTATTCTGTATTGCAGAATACATGGCATGATACCTGTTACAGGTCAGAAGCTATCTAGAGGCCTACAAAAAAGTCCTTGGGAATATTTTAAAACCTATTACATGTGGTTTCATACTTCATCTATCCCATGGGAATAATTATTGCCACACATTTTGACAGTAGTTGCTATTTCTTATTTTTAAAAAGATTATATATAGACCATGGAGTAATTCAAAAATTTTAAAGTTTGAACAAGATTTGAATTTACCACTGGGTCAGATTCTCTCCAAAGTACAAAGTTTGCTTTTGCGCCAAAGAATATTTTTGGTTGAGAAAAAGCACTTGAAGTGCAATAGTTTTATAATAGATTATTTCCAAAGATGAAATGTAAAGTCAGACAATAGCCCTAAATTTATTTTACCTTTTATTTTCATATAAAAATAGATTTTTAAGCAAAATCCAAAAATAACTTTTGACACTAAGTGAAGAGGGACTTAAGTACACTTTTTTTCTTTGTAACAAAATTTTAGTACATGTGCTGCCGAAGCAAACACAGTAATAAATTTTAACATTCAGTTTGCAGTTATTCAGCATTGATTTTATAACATTTTTTCCATATAACACATTTTCAAGATTAAAAAAATAAAAAAATCCTCAGCCATCTAGGACTCCCACCTGGAACTGTATACAACCATTCCCATAGATACAAGTGATTTACAAAAACCCTGGCCTTAATGGTAGAAGTGAAATAAAACTACAGTAGAGTTCAGTGTCTGAACTCACTGGATGTCTTGATAAAAACCAAGTAGCATTTCAACTATGAAACTAGTGAGGTAGCAGAGAAGGTATTTCCTCATATATTAGGTAAGACAGTAGTCCTCATCTGGCTGAACCATTTTCCTGCAGTAAGACAGAAAGAAAGGATGAATTCTTGTGAAAGTAAAAACAGGTCTTAAATAAATTAACAGAACGGTGATAGCATGCTGGCTAATAGGTAAAATATACAGGGTCTGGCAGAAGTAATGCCCCTTTTTATGAGCTTGTAATCTATGACAAATCTTTTATTACAAAATCATAAGCATGTAACTCTTAACAATATCACTCTAGCACACTATGACATTTTAGGTGAAATGTTCAAATTGCTCATGTGAGACAAAGCAAGCTTTAAGACGTTAAGGCATTACTTCTTCCAGACCCTATATATTTGAGTACTTGAAAATTGTTTTAAGATGAACTAAGCACTACATAATTATATCCGAGAAAAGTTAGGTTACTGAAGACTGTTTGATAAGCTAGACTTCAAGACCTTGAAACTGAAAGTGCTAGTTCAAAGAACTATTTGTAACACGTGCCCTGTGAGCAGGAAGCTGGGAATGGCATCAGTGTTGGTAACTGTCTGGTGATTGTGACAGACCTTGTAGATCTTGGAAGGATCTCTGAAAAGGGAGACAAAACTTTCAGCTCAGTAGCCAGGCCCCTAACTCCAACACAGTTTGGGCTTTTATCCCACAAGAGCCCTGGATTATGACCCGATTCCAAAATAATTCTAACAATCTCATCCCTACCCATTGTGCCTCAAACACCTGTTATTCTTTTGAACTCCTTGCAGCCACCATGAGCTGATAATTGAACCTGGCCCCCAAACCCCGACACACTCATCTCCTGCTGTGTCATCTCCTGCTACTCTGGGTTGTCTTACCTCCCAAGCCACCTACTTTTCAATGCTCAGCACCTCTGACACTCCCTTAAGGCCTGCCCGGAGGCCTCCGGTGGTTTGGGCCTGCCTGTACATGACGGGTCTTGAGCACAGAAAGTTTTAAGGTAATCATATTTAAATCTTGGCTCTGCTACTAATCAGCTTGTGCTCATTAAAGAGGCAATTGTCCTTGAATGTTCCTTGTGGCTCAACCATACAATATACTGCTTTGTGGTAAAGACAGATTAGCCCCTGAATCCTGGTTTTGTCTTTTGTTGTGACTTTGACATCATTTCTCATTTTATACAATTTTGTTACCTGTATAAAGGGATAATCCTACCTCCCAGTATATAGACTAAATGAGATATTTATACTTGTATAAAGGGTTTAGCACAGGCATGTCCAACCTGCAGCCCTAGTAGGCTTTGAATGAGGCCCAACACAAAATCTTAAAAATGAGATTTGTTTTGCAACACTTTTTTTTTTTTGTAAGCTCATCAGCTAATGTTAGTGTTGTTAGAGTATTTTATGTGTGGCCCAAGACAGTTCTTCCAGTGTGGCCCAGAGAAGCCAAAAGGGTGGATACCATTGGTTTAGTACATGCACAGAGTTCTTCCTCTTACCTGGCTTGGTCCAAGCTGACTGTCATCTGCAAGAAAAGACTCCAGCTGAGACAGACTACGTGACGATGTGGAATCTACAGAGGTGCTGGTGACCAATTCCCCTAGAGCATCGACCTGTCTCCGCAAGCTGTGTAAAGTGCCCTCTGTCTGCCGCTTCCCTTTAATTAAAACTTCTGCTTGCTTGGACATACAGTGTCGAAGTTGGGCCTGAAAGTGTTATGGTAAAATTTAGGGCTTACACAGAAGAAATGTACCAGAACTATTCCTCATAGTAACATCTGATATGCAAATCTATCATAAAGTAGGAATGGCTACTAAAAATGTTCTTGTCCTAGAAAAAATTCTACGAGTTGCACTCTACTCTCCATGTGTGTAAACATTACCATTCTGTGTTGTCATAAACTGAGCCTATTACTCAGCCTGTTCTCTACACTGTAACAACACTCAGGCTTCCTGTATCTCTGGCTTCCCATTTGCTGCCTCATCTGTCTCTTCCTTTTCTGTGCAGACTCAGAAGAAGATTGGCTTCTCTGAAGTGTCTTCAGTGTATCTCCCATATTTAATCCTTCACCCCAGACTACTTTCTGGCTTTTGCCAGTGCTGTATACCTTTGAAATGAGTCTCTCAAAGTCTACAGCAGCACTGTCTGTCCAACAGAACTTTCTGTGACAAGAATATATTCTATCTTTGCTTTCCAATAATATAGTAGTCACATGTAGCTACTGACAGTTTGAAATGTGGCAACTGAAGAACTGAAATTTGAACCTGATTATAATGAATTTACATTTTAAATAGCTACACATGTCTGGGGTTCTAGAGGTCAAGGGTCTTCACCCACTCATTTTGTTTGGCATGTGGCTTCATCTCAGCCCATGCTTTGTATGTAGCTGTTCTTCAAAGATTTATCTGTCCTATCTTGTTCTACTTCACTCTTCATTTTTCAACTCCCACCTATACTCCTGACCCCAAATCTTTAGGTTAACTCTGACCACTAAATCTGAAACTCCTATTTTAAGCTGCCTACAGACAGACCCACTCCCCTGATATATCACAAGGCCTTTAAATTCAACACATTTTGAGCCCAACAACTTCTTATCTGACACCCAAGCCCATTCTTCCAGTATTCCCAATCTTTCCCCCAACCACTGGCCTGTGAGCACCCCATTATTTATCACTGTAGCTCTATTTCCTGTCCCTAATGCTTATGTTCTGTCAGTTTTAGGTGAAGCAAACCAGCATTACATGGGTTAAAGAACACTGGGTTTACCATCAGAATTCATGGTTTTGAATACTGACCCTGCCATTTACCGTATGATGCCAAATTCTCTGAGCTTTGGCCATGTAATCTATAAAACTGCTGTAGTACTGCAATAGTCAGTGTGACAGCAGTGTGTGAATGCAAGCCACTTCCCCCACTGTCCTCAATATGCCAAGTATCTCATACTGCACAATGTATTTTTAAGAGGGCAACCTTGAGTCGATCTTCACGGTGACGCAGTTTCTCTCGCAGCGCTTCTCCACGCCAGTGTTCATCCTTTTTCAGAGAAAGGGAAACATCAAAAGGTCACCAGACACCACGGTCAGTAACCAACCAGCCTTTCTCCCTCCTCCTGTCCTCCATGCCCCCAAGAGTTTTTCTAGTTTATTAGGGGGACGTGGGAACCAAATTATCCTTCCACAGGATCCAGAGAAGAGCAGGATAAACCTTTACCATTATGTGAACCTGGGACAAATTCAGTTTTTCTTCCAAAGGTGATAGTCTCTCACTCATGGTGAATGGAAAGTTCTCTTTCAAGCTTTCCAACCCTCCTCCTAGGTTTTCGTTCTTTTCCAAAATAGCTTCCAGCTCCTCCGGGAGTTCTGGAAGAAACTGGTTGAGATTTTTCAGGCTGGTTCTGATTTCATCTTTCACCTCATATTTAAGTGTCCTCATTGCTTCACTGATTTCCATCTGTCTTCTCTCCAAATCTTTTTGGTTTGCCATCTAAAGAGTGAAATACTATTGGTAAAGTTTGGGACTTATTTGGAATTGTTTAATGTGTTCTGTATTTAAAGAACTACAAATGTCAAAAGCTTGTGATCTTTCAACTACTCAAGTATCTATAAGCTACCAAGTAAAGATTTTACTGGCATTTGACTAGAGCAATTTCCATTTAGAAGAGCATGGGCACAGTGTTCCTTGAAGGTGTATTGTTACTCTATACTCGTAGAAGTCAGTATCTGTGAAGCTGGAGTCCAATCTCATGCCAGTGAACATTACCAGTATGGCTTAGGACAAGTTAGCTAACCTGTGAACCTCTGTTACCTCATTTATACATTAAGATAATACCTTGCATTAAAAAATGTGAGAATTAGGTAGAATTTATATCAAGTACCTTAGTGATACCCAATAAATGGCAACCATAATAATTAAAACCCAAAGGAGAAAATGGCCATTTGCTTAAACAAGTCATAAATGATCCAGATTATAAATGTTAATGCCTGGGTCTTAGAAATAATCTGGTGAAATGCTTTCCTTTTATAGGTGAAGAATCTGGTGCTTTGGGCAATCTAGTTTCCACAGGTGTTACAGATTGTCTAAAACCTGAGATTATTCTGTGGCTCTCTCCATAAAGACGCTTAATGAAGAGTCATACCCACTGCTAGTTGTCCTTACAAGTTTGCAGAGGCTTGGTGCCTTTAAATAAAAGTTATTTTTTTCGTGAACCAAAGGAGGTGTGTATGGGGGGTGGGGGTGGTGGGGAGGCACTGATGAAACCAAATAGCCACGTGGAGTCGTCCGAAGGACAAAGTGTGAAAATATTGACCGAGTGGCTGTAGCTGCCCGACATTAGAGGGTTCAGGGTGGCCCAGATGCTGACCCTGGCTAAGAGACACCATGGGCACTTAGGATTAGCTCTCCCAGTCTAAGCATGACTGCTCTCATACCTGCTGCAGGATATGAGAGGTCCCCCTAGAGTCATATTTTATTGCCTAGGGTTTGGATCTCATGGACTTGTTTCTGGCATAAAATCTAATATTTCAACATATTTCTTTGGGACATGATGCAATTTTATACTGAAGAACTTAATTTTTGTCTCAAAAGCTAACATTAAAAAGCTTGTTGAGCATAGGGAATTTTTAAAGTATATTTTGAACAAATACTTCTTTCCTATGGGTATCCATTTCTAAGTTTTAAGACTAGAGAAACAGATTTGACTGAAAAGACAATCTTAAAGACAGCTTTTCACAATTCCCAGAAAGAAATAACTCTTACAAGAGTAATTTAAGAAATGCAATCTGTCTAAGCCCATGGTGTGAGCGTGCCTCATGTGTCTGCTGTGTGCGGGGCCGGCCGGCTGGGCTTCCTGAGCACACCTGTTTCTTGAGCTCCGTGTACTCATGCTGCATCTGGCTGAGCTCCTTCATCAGGCGCCTGGCCCGTTCATGATTGTCCTGGGCCACCTGTTCAATGGTTGCCATTTCCTTCTGCATGCAGCTCTTCTCCTGCTTTTGCTCCTAGCACAGAAGAAGGAAAATGACTGTGGAGTCCAGCACATGTTGTCATAGGCTTCCATCCTCACTGGCTATGTAACTTCATTTCCCATCTGGGCCACAGTTTCTCTAGCTGTAAAATGGGGGTAATTCCACCTGCAGCAGAGTCTGTGAGCCCAAAGTCTGAATCTCAGATCTACATTACTGTTCATAAGTTACTTTCTCTTTCTGAGCCTCCACTGTCTGCAAAATGGGAACAATGATCTCCATCATCCCAGGGCTATTGGGAGGATTAAAATATAGACATTTGTATATTATCTTCACAATCACATTGCCTATCACCAGTAGTAAAGGCATCATCTTTTGGGAAACATACGTGGTTTGAAAGTTCCATTCACATAACAGGGCTCCATTAATTCCTCCAGAGGGTATTAGAAAAATCCATTCCTGGGACAGTCCCTACTGCTGCCCACCTGTCTCCACCAACCATAAACTGTTTTGAACTCATCTGAGTATCATCCCCCAAAATTTATTTCAGAGATAATTACATGCTAGATTGGGCTTACTGATTTCAAGGTAATGATTAATTATAGCTAATGTTGACCAAAAAGGACAGTATGAGAAAAATCTGTGAACACTGACTACTGCTCTATAAATGACTTCAGAGGCCTTCTTTCCCTTAAAACCACCACCCCTCACCCCCACCTCCCACCAGTGGCCGGTAAGCAGAGGTTTGCTAGCTGAGGGTGCTCTCTGTTTTGTGCTGAAATTGCCTGTTCAAGTAACCACCTTTCCAGCCAGCCAGCCAGAGCTCCTCTAGGGCTACAGTCCAGACTCAGGCAAAAGCTGCCATCAGGTTCAAGAACAAACTATGCATAAATATACCAAAAACAACTGTTGGATTAGGGATTGCGTTGACAAGTAATCCATTTTCTCTACACTGAAGCAGTGTTTTAGTTTAAACATTTAAATGCCTCATTTCCTCCTAAACTGCCAGGGCAGTAGGTACTCACAAGAAGGTTCTTCTCCAGCTGGCTCCGCTGGATCTTAAGCACTTCCTTCAGGCCCAGAACCTGTTTCTCAGCTTTTTTTCTTTCTGTCAAGCATTGGTTTCGCAAGAGACTGAAGTCTGCCCTCATGGAATCCATCTCTTTCTGAAGAGCCAGCAGCTCATCTGACTTTTTCATTAATTGCTGCTCCCGTTCTGAAAGCTGTTGTTCTGAAAGAGAAATTTTTAGTAGGCTAGCCAGAGGACCTGGCTGGCTGTGGGCAGACTGTATGACATGCCACCCACTGCTCTGTTAACTGAATCTTCCAAGTGCCCCGACCCATACCAGAGGCCCAGAAAAAGGCCCAGATCAGGGTGCCTCCTGATGTAACTGGTTCATGAAGGGCCTGACTCCAAAGTGATGGAGCTACTGTCTCCCTGTTGAGTCCCTGACTCAAAACCAGCACCATTCCTGAGATGAAGGAAGCATGGAAGAGATGCTGCAGTGTTTTTCATAAACCCTGATTTTAATAAAGGAGGCGCACCAGTATACTTATTCCTTCATGGGAGGTGGCGCAGTGCAAAGAACAGGATGTGGAGTGGTATGAGCCTGATTTCATAGGGGAAACCTAGCTGCTGGTGTTCCATGGGGATCATGTATGCATAGTGACTACTCAATAAATAATGCGTATAAATAACACTTATAAATAGTGCAATCTACAACACTCATAAATCACACATTTTTATGATCACCCTCTTTAGAGTAACACTCTATCTGTATTTCACTTTTTAAATGTCTAGCATTGTCACACTTAGTATATTTGTTAAGTTTCATTTTCATAATGAAATGGTTGGAAAAAAGAAATAATAACTCTTTCAGATCCCCAAGTCCATTGAATCCACTTGTGGGAACAACATTTTCTGAGCATTATTAAACCCTGCAACCTACAAAAGAAAAAAATCACTTAGTGATGTTAGAACAACCATTTACCCTGGATTCTCAGGTCAACTTCATTTATATGTGGCTCAAGAGGAAGCAAATAGATCCAAAGCAAATACCTGTATTTTGGTATTTGTCAAATTTGACAAAAATTTGTCCCTGTCAATTTAGAACAGAAAAATATTAACATTGTTTTTTTCACTTGTTGAGATAAAATGGGTAATTGTTCCCAAAACTCATAAATAATGTACTTCATAGAAAGCCTTTAGAGGTGCTTCTTTGCTTTACTGTCCCACTTTCTCAGGGTAGCATTCTCAAAGAAGGCAATATAGTCATGTAAAAAGGCTTAATAGCCAGTCTCAGGATCAAAGCCATTGCCATAAAGACAAAGTACTTCCCCATTTTCTGCAGGGCTGGGAGGATCAAATGGGTGCCTTACTTGCCATTGTGCGTCTCCTGCTTCCTTTCTGAGCTATGGCTGGGGCCTGGGTCTCTGGTGCATACTTTACAAGACAGCCAGGAGAGCCCCACCCCATCCTTTAGTGTGAGGTTCCAGAATACATACTGGTTTGGGAGAGTGTCTTCTCCAGGGCCTCACCCCACCTTTCCTCTTCCTGCAGAGTCCTGACTCGTTCTTCAGCCACTGACAGCTTGGTGAGCACCTGGTCCAGTTTGCTTTTCTCATCTGTTAATTCCTTTTCCAGCTGGTATTGCTGCTCCTTCAGTGTCACTTTACTGGCTTCCAATTTCTTTTCTTCACTTTCTCTTTCTTTCTGGAGTCTTTGAAACATCTAACACAGAACAACCTTAGTTATAGTCATGAAATAAAAATGTCTCAGATGAGGGAACCTTCAGGGACACTAGATAGATTTCCAGTTCAATAGAAAGTAGGAAACAGCCCACAGTGACAGAGAGTGAGTTCCCTTTACAAAGGTGATCAAGCAGGGACTGGAAAACAATGTGGCAAGCATGTAAGAAGGGGATTCAAGCAGCAAAAGGCATGTAGCCATCAAGATTCTTTACAGGACCAATGTTCTAAGGCCCTCACAGTCCATAAATATTTCTATCAAGGGAGTCAGAATTGGTGTATAATCCCCCTGCTTATACAGAGCAGTTAAGGGAGGCTAGTCCCATGGAGGGTACTTCTTAGCAGGTTTCTGCCAGGAGAGAAAAGCTCACATAAGTGACAAAGTGTTTCCTGTTATGTAGTCATAAATATGAAGTACCGTTTCTTGTTGGGTCAGTTTAGCCTTGTTTTCCTCAATCTCATTCTGGAGCAGTTGAAGCTGCTGTTGCTTTGACTCCTCTTCTTTTCGGCAGTCTTCAAACTTCTCTACCAACTTACCGATGTCCTTCTGGAGCCTGGTCTGCTCACTGAACAGTGTGTCCTTATGCTTGGTGGTGTGGAGCAGGTCCTTTTGGTGAAAGCAAACATTGAAACTACTAATAAAGCCATCTTCACTAGATGTAGAGAGTGCCATGCCAGTATCTACTAAGTCTGACAAAATGAGAAGCATGGAAGTTCCTTATCCTTTATTATCACAACAAATTTATTCAAAGGTACCCAGAACTCAATTATTGGCTTTCCTCTTTTTGGGACCTAAACAAATAAGACGCTAGAAGATATCAGAATCTCAGCAAGAGACCTAGTTCCTCTGAGCTTCAGTTGCCTTGTCACCAAGGTGGGAATAAATAACACCCACCTCACAGGCTTCCAAGGAAGATTAAGAAAAGCTGTGAATAAGGTTAATTCTTACTGAATGTTACCATTTGAAATATTTATACAGGTTAAAAACCTCAGAAAATAATAAATACATACTTCTTTCTTCAACCCAAATGGAGCACTTTTGAACAAGTTACCACATTTCTAACAACACAGAAAATATTCATAAGAACCATGTTAAGACTTTAAAAGATAGAATACTTTTGATTTTAAATTTCATGCATCTTAGAAACAGACTCCTAAAGCTATAAGGAAGAGAATTTAGATTACTAATCCAACCCCTAATTTACATAGTAGAAACTGAGGCCCAGAACTGCTTGAGATTCTTTGAAACTGAAATGATAGTATAGTTCTTACAGGACAACATGGAATTACCTTTAAGAAGAACATCAGAAGTACAAGGGTCAAGAATGTACTCTTTATTTATTTATTTTTTAAAAAGATTTATTTTTATTGGTTTTTTTTGACAGAGAGATAGACAGAGAGAGAGACAGAGAGAATGGGGAAGGCCCAGAGCAGTCTCCATAGTTGACAGCATTAGTTTTCCATATAGTTTCATTCCACAAGTGGGCATGGCAGGAACTGAGCCAGGAACTGGGCTGGGAGCCGCCCGCATAGGCCCTGGCAAGAACTGAACTGGGGCACACCCCAGTTCAGCATATGGGTTCGCATGGGCCCGAGCTGGGATTCGATCCTTCGTCTGCGGGCCTGCAAAGCAAGTGCTTAATCCGCTGAGCCATCCCAGCTTCCCCAAGAATATACTCTATTCAATCAATATCTGACAAGATGCAGGCCCAGATCTGGCAGTTACTCTGAGTGCAGCGTGTGACCAGATCTAAGCCCAGCCTTTGGAGGTCTCATCGATGCCACAGATTAGAGACGGGCTATCTGGCCCTGAGGTCCTCAGAGGGCCTAGCCACCACTTTATCAACTTTAAGTAAAACATTGTCTGAATCAAGAGTTGTAGGGCTAAAATAGATAAGAAAATCACTGCTCTGCATTAAAATTTTTGTGTAGGGGAAGCCGGGAAGGCTCAGTGGGTTAAGCACTCACTTTGCAGCCCCAGGGACCAAGGATCGAATCCCAGCCCCGGACTGTGCAGATCCATATGCTGAACTGGGGAGTGCCCCCAGTTTGGTTCTCACCAGGGTGAGATCCCGGCCCAGTTTCTGCCCTGTGCAGCCCTGCGCCCACCTGTGGACTGAAACTATGTGGAAAAACCAATGATGTACAACTATGGAGACTGTTCTGGGTTCTCCCCTTCTCTTTGTCTCTGTATCTCTCTCTCGTTCTGTCAAAAACAATAAAAATAAATCTTTAAAAAAACAGAAACAAAAACAAAATTTTTGTGTATCTGATGTTTGTGTTATGTAAATAGCCCCACGGGACCTGCCTGTGTGAAAAGAAACCAGCCTACTTTATCTGCTATTTCAACCAACTGTCTGTGTGCCTTCAAGGTTGCTACTAGATTACATGTCAGTATACCTGTTTTGTTAGGTTCAAATGGTCTTGGACATCAGCTAGTTCCTCTTGTAGTGAGTTTAGTGCTTCTTGTTTTT
The DNA here is from genome assembly GCA_004027555.1 of Craseonycteris thonglongyai. Taxonomy (NCBI): domain Eukaryota; kingdom Metazoa; phylum Chordata; class Mammalia; order Chiroptera; family Craseonycteridae; genus Craseonycteris; species Craseonycteris thonglongyai. Next base: position 33,894 of record PVKE010006573.1, on the reverse strand, counting down.
CTACAGAAATAGCATTTACATAAAATAAGAAATACATACATATGCATTTTCCAGATTCCCAGAAGCCCTTCCCTCCCCAGAGAAGAGCGGAAGTAAATTTAACTGTATTTCTATTACATCTATGAGTATCCCATGCTATCTAATTAAAGGCCAAAAAAAGAGCAATACATGCACAACCTAGATCTTGGCTTAGAGCCTAGGTTTTAAAGATTTACATTTCAAAACTGCACAAAAAATTTTTATAGATAATACCTGGTGTTGATGAGGTACATAGTTTAAAATCAGGTACCTTCAACATTGCTGGTAGAAATGTAAATTCGGTACAACTTTCAGGAAGACAATTTGGGAATAAATTTTATATTTATACTAGTTTTGTCACTAGCTGTGTGAGCTTGGGCAAGTCACTTCTCTCTTAAGCAAACATGGCAAGAAAACTAAGATTAAGTTGCCTCATCTATAAATGGGTAAAATAATTTTTATCTCATGAAAATGTTAAATGATTACATGAGAAAATGCATATTAAACACTTGCATCATGTCTAATACATAGTAAGTGTTCAACAAATACATTAGCTAGAATTACCTAGTAACTTATAAATAATCATAAATAATCATAAAGATATGATAATAAAGTTATCATTTGCATCTTTTTCTTTTTAAAAATATACAAACATACACATATCTCTGAAAAATCTGGAAGGATATTCACCAAATTGTTAATAGAATTACCTCTGAGGGTTGAGGTCAATAGTAATTTTTGTTTCATCTTTCTGCTGTTTTTAAACTGTTCTTTAAGGAACATGAATTAGTTTTTTTAAAAACAGCATTATGATATAATACATATACCATGTACTTCACCCATACAATTCAGTGGTTTTTGATAGTCACAGATTTGTGCAAACATCTCCACAATCTAATTTTAGAACGTTTTTGTCACTACTAAAAGAAACCCTGTACCTATTAGCATAATTTAGTTCTGTAATAAGAAAAATCAAACAATTAAAAGTCTCTAACAGAAGAAGTCACAATGCCCACTATGCTGCCTCGTACCTCGGAGCTGCTGCTGCATTGCTGCGATGTCTTTATGCAATGAGAGTTTGTCTTGGTTTAGATGGTCTAATTGCTGCTGCAGTTTTCTGACTCCCAATTCCAGCTTTTCTAAGTTGGATCGCTCCATTTTGCTGCTCTCTTCGGTAGCTGCTACAACCCTGTCATTTGAGCATAGAATAGTTAGACTGTCAAATATAAAACATTCTAGCACACACAAGAGACAACTGAGGAACAGTGTTACACTTTCACAGGGTAGCTTTAGAATGATTCTACATCTTAATAAACTTTAAGGCTCTTCAACTCATTTTAAAAAGAAATCTTATTTTCAGCTTTACAAGTAGATTTTTCAAAAAGTAATTCATTAAATTGAAGTTCTATAAAAATCAGGGATAAAATCATGACTAGTACTCAGAATCCCAAAAATTTGAGTGATTAACATGGATCTCTAACTTCTGACAAGTGAAAAAGCAGGAAACATAATTGTATGTATAACAGGGTTTGCCCCAAAACAGACAGTGTAGACTTGTTTGGCTTCTTTCACTGAGACCAATTACTTTGAGATTCATCTATGTTGTGTGCATCAACTCCATCCCTTGCTACTGCTGAATAGTATTCCACAGTATGAATATACTGTAATTATTTATCCAACCACTAGGTGATGGACATTTAGGTTGTTTCCAGTTTTGGGCTATTGCAAATAAAGCTACTATGAACATTATGATATAGTCTTTGTATGGACATATGCTTTCACATCTCATGAGTAAAATATAGGAATAGAATTGCTACATTCTTCTGGCAGGTGTGTGTTTGAATTTTAAAGTAACTGCTGAACTATTTCCCAAAGTGGTCTTACTAACATTTTTAAACTCCCACCAATTGTGTGTGAAAGTTCCTCACTATTGTCTGGTATGGTCAGTCTTAAGTTTTAGCCATTAGAATAGGTGGGTGAGTAATGATAGCTCGTGTTTTAATTTGCATTTCCCTAATGGTTAATGATGCTGCACATCTTTTTAAGTGCTTGTCACCCATATGTCTTAAGTAAAATATCTGTTCAAATCTTTTGCCCAACTGAAAAATTGGGTTGTTTTCTAATTATTAAGTTTTGAGGGTTCTTTATATATAAACACATTCTGATTGCAAGTCCTTTATCAGGTACGTGATAGCGAAGATTTTTTCTCCCAGTCAGTGATGTCTTTTCATTAACTTAACAGTGTCCTTTGAGGAGAAGAAGTTTTAAGTTTTCATAAAGTCCAATTTTATCAAATTATTCTCTTATGGATTATGCTTTTAGGTGTCATATCTAAAAAACTGTTCCTAACCCAAAGTCACAAAGGCTCTTTTCCTATGTTTTTTCCCAGGAGTTTTATACTTAGGTTTTACTTTTATGTTTATGGTACATTTTGAGTTAATTTTTATATATAGTGTGAGTTATATACTGATGTTCATTTATTTAGTTTTAGACATATAATTGTTTCAGCAATGTTTTTTGAAAACATCATCTTTTCTCTGACAAAGATGCTTGCATCTTTGTCAATATTAGTTGTTCACATATTTGTGAGTTTACTTCTGGACTCTGGTTTTATTATGTATGTGTCTATCTTCATACCAATATAACAGTGTTTTGATTACCATAGCTGTATACTAAGTCTTAAAATCAAGGATGCCGGGATAGCTCAGTGGGTTCAGCGCTCCTGTTATGGTCCTGGGGTCTGGGGATCCAATCCCGGCCCTGACCCAAGGCCTGTGCGGACCGATATGCTGAGCTAAGGTGTGCCCCCAGTTTAGTTCTCGCCAGGGTGAGCTTCCTATGTGGGAGGCCCTCAGTTTGGCTCCCACCCCAGGTGTTTCCCATGTGGGAGGCCCCTGGCTGGTTCCTGCCTTGCGCAGCCCTGAGTCACTGGCCCAGTCCCTGCCCTGTGTGGCCCCGCACCCACTTGTGGAATAAAACTATGTAGAAAAACTAATGACATGCAACTATGGAGACTGCTCTGGGCCCTTCCCCTTCTCTCTGCAGAAAACAATAAAAATACATCTTAAAAAAAAAAAAGAAATAAAAAAAAGAAAGTCTTGATATCATGTAGTGTTAGCCCTAAACTTTTGTTCTTTTTCAAAGTTGTTTTGCCATAGCTAAAAAGTTTTAGATGCTAGTCTAGGTCCTTTGTATTTCCATATGAATTTTAGAACCAGACTGTCAATTTCTATTTTAAAAGCCTGTTGAGATTTTAAATGATTGTTTTTAATCTATAGATTTGAGAACTGAATTTTAACAATATTATCTTCCTACCCACAAACAAAATGTGTGTGTATTTTTATCTCCTAGCATGTATTATTTTACTCAAAAAACCACAATAGGTTATTAAAAATTGCTTTAGGGGAAAAAAAAATTCTCAAAGGAAATTCATCCAAAAATGCTACTGGAGATTTGCATTGTAATACTGAGTTTGTAGGGTATGTTTTTTTTTTTTCCTTTTCTCTATTTTCCAATTTTTTTAATAGTGTGGTTATAATGCTTTAGCTTTTAAGAAGCAATCTTGCAAGTTTATATGCTCTCACCGTTTCATTTGTGCCAACTTCTTGTCCCAGCTGTCACATTTCTCTTCAAGATCTTGCTTTTCTTTGCACAAAGACTCAATACATGACTGTAATGCTCGGGTCTCAGCAGTCATTCGTTCTATTTCCCGTTTATCCCTCTCAAGGAGTTGCTTCTGCCACTCTATTTCCCCTTTCTGTCGCAGGGCTGTCTGCTGCAAATTTTCTAACTCCAGTTTCTCCTAAGTCAGATAGAAGAGAACTCAAACAAACTACAAAACAAAGACTGCAGTCTGGTTAAAGGTAAAATGGCTTAGTTTATTACCTCTAGCACTTCAACCTGAGTCTTCTCTAACTCAGACATCTTTTTGTCATGTTGTAGCTTCAAACCTTGTAGCTCATTGTTTTCAAGTTGCAACATGTCCAGAATATTCTTTAGTTCTAATAGAAACAAAGTATGATCCATGCTATTAAATGAACTTGGAATATTTACAAAATGAAAGAAAATAATGCAATTGACTGATATAAAAAACGATAATCAAAAAAGATTTCTTGTGCTGAATTAATGGAACTACTAAATAATTGTATTTTTAATAAAATAATCCTTTAAAAGTACTGCTAATGGGGAAGCCAGGATGGCTTAGTGGGTTAAGCACTCACTTTGAAGCCCTGGGGACCGAGGATCAAATCCCGGCCCCGGCCTGTGCAGACCCATATGCTGAACTGGGGTGTGCATCCCGAATGCAGTGAGGCCCCCAGTTCAGTTAAAAATAAAACAAAACAAAAAAAAACAACAAAAAAAACAAAAACAAACAAAAAAGTATTGCTAAGCATTAATTTTAACAAAGTATTTTAACAAAACCATGAATAAAGATCTAGTTCTAAAAGCATTTACTCCACCTAAAAGAATTTTAATAAAAATAGGGAAAACTTAAAAATATTAAGTCAAGATTTATATAACAATTCTTTGTTCATTGCAAAATATAGATTTTTTAAAAATTAATTTTTTTGATTATAAAAGTATTTGCCCACTATAGAAAATTAAAAAAAAATAAGTGTAAAGGAAAACAAAACCAAAAATCCATCATTATCCCACCATCCAAAGATGGTCACTATTGCAATAGATTGATATATTTCCTCCCAGTGCACGCATACATACATATACACACACATATTTTAAAATGAACTGGGACTACCCTGTGTATTTATCTATCTTTTTTACTCTCATCAGCATTTTTGTATGTCATTAAATTTTAAATATCTGGCTTCTAAATTGGTCAGTTGTTTCCAATTTTGTTACAAATTTTGCTTCAAGTAACCAACTAAAGCCAGCTTAATTTGTGAAACAAAAAAATAAAGGCTTACTTTTCTTTATAAAAAGAAATATTGCTGTGATGTGCATATGTTTGCCTTCTCTAGAAACTATAAATGGGTTAAATAATTCAACAGGTGTGAATATGAAGTCTTGAAACACTGGGAGAATTCCAATTTATACTTCAATCAACAGCCTGTAAGTAAGTGCTCTTCCCTTACCACATCTTGGTCAGCAATGAATATGATTATTTTACTTTTAAATAAATGTTATCAATTTGAATGGCAGAAATACCATATTCCTTTTATAATCTGCTTTTCTTTGCTTATCAGTAATTAGGTTAAACTTTAAGTCTATTTGACCATTTGTAGTTTTTCTGGGACCTGGAATATAGACATTGACAACCTCAGGTTTTATATGACTATTTTCCTTTAAACTTACCAGTTTTATGTTTAGACATTTGCCCTAAAACTACTTGAAGACTGTCTTCCTCTTTTTCAATTTCCTGCTTTATAAGTGTAAGTTGAGTTTTTTTTTCACTAATCTGAACATTCAGTTCTCCTTTCTGAAAACTCAGTTCTTCCAGAAGAGATTTTACTTCCTGTGCAACAACAACAACAAAAGGTCAACCTCCCTTCCACAAAATTATGAATGGAAATTACTTTAATATCACTTCTGTTACTAAGTGTCTGATTTCATAGAAATTCTAATTTGGAAACAAGCTCATTTTTGCCTTTTATGTCAAGACTACCATTATATTTTACACTAACACATTTCTGTATAATAGAAGTAAGAAAGTAATGTACTATCTTCATTTAAAGTGTATATGCAATATTTACTATGTGCAAAGCATTATGTTGTAGAGAAAAGGGGCTGATTCAGATACATCTCCTGTCTTCAAGGGGTTCAGTGCCTTGTGGAGAAGTAAGGCAGGGAACATAATCACGAAAGGCCCTAGAAAACATGAAGAGCTACCAAACTCAGAAGACAGAGAAACTTCTTCCAGGGTAAAGGAAGTCCAGGAAGTCTTCTTAGCATGAAGTTGGACCATTAAAAATGGATAGGATCTAGAAATTCCCAAAAAGGGAGTTCCTGGAGAAGAAATGATACAAGAAAGGCACAGAAGCAGAAAATCTTAGGCATGTCCAGAAAACATTAGGTGGGGGCTATCGATGGCAACCACAGCATGGATATGTAACACGCCAACAAACTGATGTTACAAAGGAGTCAAGATTCAGGAATTTATATTTGCATTTGGTGGGGAGCCAATGACAATATCTCAAAATAAACCTACAGAACTATTCTAGACTCTTAAGAAAACATACTGCAAAACATACCCTAATGTGATTGAATTTCTCAGATACTTCAGTCTCTCCCAGTCTCAGTGCTTCTTGGAGGTCAGTTCTGGCTTGGACCATGCTTCCTTGGAGTAGCTGCACCTCCTCCTTTTTATGCCCTAGTTGCCTGTCCAAGATGGCCATCTCCTGCTGCTGAGCCGTCACCTTCATTAAAGAAAAGGAAGAGGGAAAGCCGGAATAGTTCAGCGGGTTAAGCACTCGCTTTGAAGCTCTGGGGATTGAGCATCGAATCCCGGCCCTGGCCCATGCGGACCCATATGCTGAACTGGGGTGTGCTTCCCATGCAGGAGGCCCCCAGTTCGGTTCTTGCCCCCTGGTTCAGCTCCTGGCTCGAGGGGGTGTGCCTCCCATGTAGGAGGCCCCCAGCCCAGTTCCTGCCCTGCACAGCCCCCACCCACCTGTGTGGAATGAAACCATGTTGAAAAACTGAAGATGTACAATTATGGAGACTGCTCTGGGCCCTCCCCTTTCTCTCTGTATCTCTCTGTCTCTGTCTCTCTCTGTCTGTCAAAATCAATAAAATAAATCTTTTAAAAAAGAAGAAAGAAAAGGAAGAATGCAAAGTTGGAAAAAGGCCATGCAGCCTTTGGTGCTGAGATGGAGGATAGTTAGTCCACCTAACAGCTGGGGGTAGAAAGTAGGAGCCAGCCCAGTTCGAATTATCCTAGCTGCAAGAGTCAGGAAAGCCTAATAAACCTTGAGCTCACATACATAAAATTACTCAAATCCGGGGAAGCCGAGATGGTTCAGCAGGTTAAGCACTCACTTTGCAGTCTCAGGGACTAAGGATCGAATCCTGGCCCGAGCCTGTAAGGAGCCATATACTGAAATGCTGTGTGCTTCCCATGCAAGAAGCCCCCAGTTCAGTTGTTGCCCCCTTGTTCAGCCCCTGACTTGAGGGGGCATGTCTCCCATGTGGGAGGCCCCTCAGCCCAGTTCCCACCCTGCAAGGCCCCTGCCCACCTGTGTGGAACAAAACCATGTTGAAAACTGATGATGTACAACTATGGAGACTGCTCAGAACCCTCCCCCTTCTCTCTGTCTCTCTCTGTCTCTGTCAACAACAATAAAATCTTTAAAAAAAATTACTCAAATCATAGCAAAAACAAGGGGATAATAATGATTACCCCTCAGGTTACAGTTTTTCAAAGAACTTTCATATCTATACCTTATTCCATTTGACAGCTACCTTGGCAATGGAAGTTAACTAACTTGGAAGGGTTTTAAAAAATTTATTCATTTTTTTAAATGTAAAAATTACTTACAATTTTAAGGGCAACACCTATTTATTTACAGAAAAAGCAGAAAATGCAGACATGCAAAAGGAAGAATATGGAGAATCCTCATAACATCCCACTTTCATACTTCTGTATAGACTAAAAATACAAACACAAATGTTCATAAACACAATTAACATAAATGATCTGAGAGTCACTTCTTTTACTCAGTAATATATTGTATTGAGTTGGGACTCAAATTTGGGTTGGATTTTATTCTTAACTGCTAGGATATATAGCTTCATTTATCCTTTCTACTTGTATTTCCCAGTCTTTTCTATAATCAATCAAGTACTGCTTCTTACGATCATCACACTGGTTTTTCAAGGCGTCTGTTGTCATACCTGGCTTTTCAGTTTCTCCAGCTCCGCTCTCTTGGCCTGCAGGAGAGTCTCAGACTCCCCAAGGACCTGCAGGTGGTTATCCTCATTGCGTTCTGCGGTCTTGATGTCTTTTTGTAGCTTCTGCAGCCTACAAAGCACACAGCGTACTAGAGCAGATCTGAAGGGAGACTCAACCCCAAGAGCCTTCTTTCAGCATCAGCCCTAGGAGCTCTATAGAAGCCACAGTACTTACTCTTCTGTCAGTTTTTCCGTCTTCTTGTTTAGACACTGGAAATATGAGTCTTTTGTTGCAACAACTTTGTTTATTTCTTTCAAGATTTCTTCTTGCTCGATTTTGTGCTGCTCCAAATCCTTAGTGTCAGCCTGAAGCAATCTAAAACACATCCAGTTATTCCCCCAGACCCCTTAGACTTACCATGAATTATTTATCATAAAGCAATTACTATCCTCTCAGCAGCAAACTTTTCATTCATCTTACCAAGTACATCAATGGCTGAGGGATCCCACCTACCTGAGTTGTTGATCGGCTTTGACAAGGTTAACAGCAGTTTCCTGAGCTCTCCTTTCTAATTCCTCAGCATCCTTTTCGGTTTGCAATAAATTTCTCTTGGCATCAGTGAACTTTTCAACAGCATTTTTTGTCTAGAAAAGAAACTGTCATTAAAAGCAATGTCGTTACAATATTCTCTCATAGCTATCGGTAGGGTAAATTGGTATAACTCTTAGAAAGCAACAAGGCAGTACAGAAGGACTGATAAAAATGTTCATTCACTTTGACTCCAGTTTTTAGAAAAGAATTCAGAATAACTGCTACACAAAAATGCCATTGTATACTTAAATAAGAGGACCAAAAAATTCAGCAACTGATTATACATTAACACAATGGAATACTGTGTAGTCTTTAAAATAGGATAGTGTAGCAACATGGAAGAATGTTAATGATATGTTGACTGAAAACAATCAATTTAAAATGGTATAAGCACTGTTTAAGAGTAACTATGTAAAACTGTATTTGTGTCAACAAAGACAAAGAGGCTAAGCAAAAATAAAATCATTTGAGGAGGGTGAGACTGGGTGATCTTATTGAAAACATGATCTGTAATTATTGCAGGCTATTTTGTTCAATTAAAAATATCTACCCATCTCCCTCCTTCCTACCTTCTCTCTCTCTCTCTCTCTCTCTCTCTCTCTCTCTCTCTCTCTCTCACACCTTCTCCCAAATAATAAAATCTACCCAATTAAATGGCAGTGAAGTGATTTTACCAATATTCCCTCCAGAGATTCTCACTATAGTCTAGATATTTATCCTGTTAAGTAAAAACTCATTCATTTAAAGATGATTTAATGGCTGAGAAACACAAATATGAAGTATTTTTGAAGTAGGTAAAAATTTTCCTATACAAGATTTGGCAAAAACAGTATATAGTACATATTTTTTAATCAACTTGGCTTCTTTTTCTGTCTAAAATAAGAGGCTTAAAACAGTGTCATCAAAGGTCCAAAAACAGTTTGGTTTGCACTTGGTTGAGCAGTAACTCACCTGTAGCAAAATAAAGTCAGAGGCATCTGCATATTAAACTAGTATATCAAATATTCCATGTGATTCAGAAGGGATGGCAAGCTCCCAAAGAGCTAGACAGTTCACTGTACTTCTTTCTATTTCAGATGGCTGGTTTCTGTCAGTTTCATCAGCAAAGAATTGGACAAAACTCACTACACTCCAGAATACCACGTTTCTAAGTAGTTTGTCTCCTTCTATGTCAAGTTTTAACATGTCTGGCACATTCCTTACAAAATGCAGCACTTTTTCCCTCCCTTTTCCCTTAGCAAGCTGCTTCCCTGAGTCATTTGGGAGGATGAAGGGAAAAGGGCTTACTAACCTCAGTTTACTATCTCTGCCTACTACCAATATCATCAATTTTCTTTTATGTACCAGTGATAAGTGACTTGCTCAGATTCTTTTTTTTGAGAGAGAGAGAGAGAGATACAGAGACAGACAGAGAACTGAACTGGGGGCACTCCCCAGTTCAGCATATGGGTCCGCACGGGCAGGGGGCCGGGATTCGATCCTCGGTCCCTGGCACTGCAAAGTGAGCGCTTAACCCATTGAGCCATCCCGGCTTCCCCTTGCTCAGATTCTTACAGCTACTTAACTAGCAGAGTCCAGTCTGAAAGCTGGCTGCCTGACTTGGACAATTATGCTCTTATCATATTTTCTTTCTAATCCTTCATGCTGATGACAGTAAGCTGTCTCACCCTGTCACAACTGAACATACTTTCTCTTTTGTGCATGAAAGTTCACTCTCAGCTTCCGCCAGCAGTCGGTCAGCTTCCCTGAGCTCTGCTCGACGTTTCAGAAGGGTCTTCTCAATGCACTCAATTTCATCTACAATATCTTCATGGTGTTTGAGTGATTTTTCCATTTCTAGTTCATTCATAAGATTCTCCACATCTCCATCAATGAAGTCTCTAAAAAATTATATACACATCAAGAAATTTTAAATATAGACAATATAGGCACTTGTAGCCTGATAAAAAGATGCACAACTATTTTCTAATTTTATATGAGAAAAGATAGGAGAGACAGATACGTTTGATTTTGCTCAAGTTCTATGTTTACCTTTTTATTCAACATGGCATACTTCTGAGAATAAGTGTATAATAGGTATAATGTATGATACAGTTATTTTGTCCTTTTTAATGTAAAGATGTTTTTTGTTAGCATTTGATCAAGATAATGTTGATACTTCTATTCTTCTGTGATATAAAAATAAAACAAAACTACACAATCATCTATGCCCTCAAAACTATCCTTTAAGACCCAGCTGCTCCAAAGACAACCTAATTTTGTCTGTTCTTCTAGAATAAAATTACTGTGATGATATCTGACACATTAAAAAGCACGACACAGGATTTAGTAACTCAAGGCTATCATGTCAAAGTTATTTGAAAATGGGAGCATCTATGACAGAATAATATGAAAATAAATTTATCAACATATTAACAGATTCTTTGTAAATGAAGGCATATAGATGATTTTTACTTTTTCTTTGAACATTTTGTTACCAAATTCCCCCAAATGATAATTTATTACACTTTTGTACCTAAGTGAAGAAATGGTTATTCCACCACTCTACTATCCTCCTCAAAAAAACACAGTCCCAACATATGCCTACAAAAATATAATAGATATAACCATCCTCTAAACCCTTAAACACCTAGTCCCAATCTTCTCTTGGTATGGCCCTCATTTTTCTTTGCCACGTCTATTAAGAGGCAGGGACCATACCTCACTCACCTCTGTGTCCTCCACAGGTCTCCCCACAATCCTGGTACTTGGGCCAGTCTGGCTTAAATGACAAAAACTGGGAACTTTTATAATTCATTGACTATTGCAGAAGATGGGCTTCCATGTAAGCAATGCACTCAGCAGGTACTGCATTCGTTAACAGATCCTAAGCCAGGTGCTGGGGCACAGAGAGAGAGGCCCAGCTACCGCTCTCCTACAACATGGTGGGAACAGTATTATGCCCAGGGCCGCCAGCCTCTAACTGTAGGAGATAAGAATGACTTTGTGTAACAGAGGATCCCTGACCTTCTGGAAAGGCAGGATGGAATTAGATAGGGGGAGAGAAAGACATTTTAGGCAAAGGACAGTATATGCAAAGGTGAGGAGGCAGAAGAAAACGTGGTGATTGGGGAAATCACAGCAAGTAAGTAGGCCCAGAACAAACTGTGTGTAGAAGAATAAAATGACACACAGGGTTCTGACTTTGGAGGGTGGTGTATATTCTGATGGACTGAGTCACACGGGAGAGTAGCACAGTGAGATTTATAGCCATGTTGAGGGTAGGAGGAGAGAGAGACAAGACATGGAAGGCCAGTGTGGAAACTCCTGCAATGACCTAGGATGAAATTGGTTAAAAGCCAATGCAGTGGATATGAAAGAAGTGGACTAGTCTGAGAGCTCTCTGGGTATAGAGTCAGTAGAACTTGGAGACTAGCTGGCTGCGTGGGGGAATGAGCAAAACGGAGGAGTTGAGGATACTTGGCATGTTTTCAGCCAGTGTAACAGGGGAGGGAGGATAGTTGTGCCATTCTCCAAGAGGGACTACAAGAAGAGCTGAATTGGATTACTGGGTAAGAGAACTCAGGCTTACATGGTCAATATGGAAATCACCATGAAGCTATTAAATTAAATTAAATTCTGTTCCTTAGTTCCTTCCATTATCCACATTTTAAGTGCTCAATAGCCACATGTAGCTAGTGGCTACTGATTTGGACAGTACATGTTAGAACATTTTCAAGATTACAGAAAGTTCTCTTGGACAAGATTGATTTAGGTAATCATAATGAATAAATATCATATTCACCCAAATTATAAAAATAAATTGGCTAATAATAATTACTTTCGCTGTTGATGCTTCTGGATAGTTCTATGTAATTCTTCTACTTCATCCTCTAAGTCTTTCTTCTCTTGCAAGAGATCATCAATATTATGATGCAGTTCTTCTATTTCTTTCTCAGACTGCTGCTTGGATACTCTCATCCACTGTTCTTGTTTCTTTGATTTTAAATGCTGCATTATGTCTTCTAATCTAAAAACTTCGCTCTCCTGAACAAAGGAAAAAAAATGCAATTTTGAAATATCACATGATCTTTTCCCTTTTTCCTGACAAAAGCTGAAATTAACTGTGGTTAAAGTGTTATATCTGATCTGAAAATGGTGGTAGCTATTAAGGCTTCCATATTAAAAAAAATAATAAATAAGTTAAGCCAATTTTTTTCACACACTACAGATAAATTTAATGGACTAACATTAACTTTTCTATCTGTGGGTAATCTCTGCCTCCAGGGTTCAGCATCTAGCAGAAGAGACACAGAGAGGTCTCTCCCTCCTCTGGGCACATAAGAGGGGAGCCATCTGAGAAGGCTGTCCATAGGAAGAGGCACTTTGCCAACGTTTTGAAGAATAAATGAAATGAAAAAGACCTAAGCTGAAGAAATAACATTTAAAGATTGGGAGGCATAAAGGTATATCTGGGAAACTACTGGGTAACTACTGAAGGTAGGTTGAGCAGACATACTGTTTTTACAGGGACAGAAAACAACCATACTGTCCCATTTCAAACGGTACATCTGGTCAGCCTAGTTGAAGGGTAAAAAACAGCTTAACAGATTATCAAATGCTAAATCAACAGAACTGTTATAAATTTAGTGTGCACTGAAAAACTGCAAGATAATGTGAAAGACTATCATTTTTAAGCATGTAAATACACATAGTCCCTCTGAAACTAGTCTGACCTATTAAAATGGGGCTGGTGGCTGGCACCCAGGTGTCCTAGCCCTTTTTTCACAATCTGCTAATAAGAAAAGGAAAAAAATAAAGAGCTCTAGGTATCTTGAGTGTGAAGGAGGAGCTTGTAATACATTTTATAATGTGATCATTTCTTGGAATCTAATTAGGAAAAAACATAGGAAATATAGTAAAAATTTATACAAGTAAGTCAACTACAGTGCCTACAAATAAAAAAACGTTGTGAAGTCATACTGTTTAAAAACTGTAAAACCATGGGGCAATGCTTATAACATTAGGCAGGAAAAATAGAATACAAAATTGTGTACACAGTAAAATAAGAATAAAAAGAATCAATAAATCTCACCACCCAGAGATAATCCCCATCAAAACCTTGCTGTATGCTGCTCATACCTGTGTATATACGAGCACATACATGTGTGTGTATATATACTTACATATATGCATATATGTAAGTATAGGCACTGATATGTAAAGATACATAACATTAAGATAGTACTTGTCAGTAGAAAAATATATAATAAGCTGTCTAAAAATGGTTACTTACTGGACTGAAAGCATTTTTGTTACAAAATAATTAAACGAGGTTTGTAGACTGGTCTGGTGCCCTAACTCCTGCCCAGGACAATATTTTAATGAGAATGCTTACTCAGTTCTAAACATGAGCCTTACAAACATACCTTTGGGATATAATCCATTCATAAACAGACCAACTCATTAAGTATATAACCTTACTCAGTCTTCCATGGAGGCAGAGTGAAGAGGGGTCTAATGTCTTCCCACTTACTAAGTTATGGTGTTCCGGAACATTGCAGTGCAACACGCCTATAGGAATGAGGGGCACGGAGAAGTTGGGGGGAGGAGGTCCATACACGATGGGGGCCCCAGCAGGAGGTGGGCCATAAACAACAGTGCCAGGGGTGAGAGTTCGGCTATTGTTGGGCAAGGGAGGAGGTGGTGCATACAGGGCCATGCCCTGGGGCACAGGAGAGCCATCAGGAAACACGGTGTACATCATGTATCCAGGGGGAGGCACAAATGGGCTGTCCTCTTGGTCATCCAGTTCACTCTCTTCCTGGCTGTCCCCTCCACTGTCTGCATCTTGAAAGAAATAAACAGAAACATGCTTACCAGGCAAACAAGTTTAGCAGAAAACAGTAGCACTTAGGCCAAGATACCAGAAATATGACAATAAAATTCTATAAAAAGGTTCAAAAGCAGTCTTGAAAAGCAGATCAAAACAAGGATTCAAATTATTTTCAATGGCTCATAGCTGAGTTTTTCTTATGTCTATATGTTGGTTTGTTTTTCCCATCTTTATTTTTTTCATTCATCTCTTCGGCAACCATTTGGATGTCTACTTCGTGCTACAAAACACCAACAGAGATGTGCTGCAAGATCCCACAGCTCTCAACATTTACCACTGTCAAGACACACAGCACTCTCTAAGGTGTTGGTTTACTTACTTATCTCCCTACTAACAGGAACTATGTTTGTTAATCACTGATGACAGAGAACCTAGCACATAGCCATAGCAGGCACTCAATAAACAGCTCCTGAATGAATACATTCTCAGGTGACAGTTCCATTTTATAGATGAACAGTTTTAGAGTAGCTAAATTTGCCTAGGATCACACAGCTACTTAGTGAAAGAGCTAGGATTTATAGCAGGTCTGACTGTTCCACACAAGAGCTTTAGGAGACAGACAGACAATGAATGAATGAATGAATGAACGAACAAACAAAGACAGACCTCTAAGACTTCATTTAATTTGAGTAAATTAATGCCATGATTCAAGGATGTAAGCTCCCATGCACCAGGAGAACAGGCAAAGGAACGGCTCAGTTTGCCTGGATGAAGTAGGGTAGAGGAAAGCTCTATAAAAGGAGTGTCGTTTGAGGGCCTGGATTTGTAGAAATAGGTTTGGGAGAGGAAGGAAGGAAAAGGGACATTCCAGAGGGTTTAAAACATTGAGGTATGTGGAATATGGCAAGCTGTGTCTTCAGCAGTTGGGTATGGCTGATGTGTGGGAGAGGGATCAGTGGTGAGACAAAAGGACAAGGTCACTGGCCAAGACCAAATCACAGTGGGCCCTACAGAGCAAGCGAAGGAGTTTGGATTGTGTCTTAAGGATTTCAGAGAACCACCAAAAGGTTATTAAACAGGCATGAGAAATGCAACTTCCCACATGTGCTTTAACTTACCTCTATTTGAAAACAATTTATATAAGCTACTCCTGATGGGAGAATAAACCCAGTATCCTGAGGCAGGTGGAGGTCCGCTGCCTTCTTTCCCGTCCTGCCGCCCAGGGCATGGACTTCTAATAGGAGTTGAGGCTGTGTATTTCAGGCCAACACCAGAGTCCTTTGTGGCCTGGGAACTGTGGCTGGAAACCTAAAATAAATGACAACAGAGAATACTATTATTACAAATGAAAAGGCCGATTTTGAAAAATGTCAAAGTCTAGACTCTAGAGCAGAGTTGAAATGTAGCAAAACTGAGAAAAAAATGGTTTTGTTTCATATACCATAAATCTCACTTTTCACAGGCAGAAGTGAGACATGATTACATGGTCATGTAAAATGCAATGGTGTCAGTCTCTTCTCCAGTACTTATCTTCCCTGGTGGTTTCTCTTCTTTTGTGTTGCCCTTGATGACCAGCAACTGAGGCAAAGGACACCATGAACTTTCAAGGGAATCCGGGGCTGTAAGTGTCCTGACGCCCTGGAAGGTGTCATGGCTTTGAAGTTCTACTCTGCTCCTCTCTCTCCCCTTCCCTCACCCATACCACTTTCATCTCCATTCCTGGTTGTGCCAAGGATGTTGGCTTCCTTTAGGTTTCTGGGAGGAGAACCTCAGATTCTATCTTTGGAGTTCTGATTAAGTCTACACAGCCCTGGGATCCTAGGGTGTCAGAGCTGCTTCTCCCTGACTATTGGGTGTCAGCTGACTCTAATAGGATGTCACCTCTCTACTCTGCTTGGATGAGTGCTGCTTACAGTCCTTTGCTCACTTCCCACACTTGGGCCCCAAGCCCTGCCTACTCTGGGTCCTGAACGCCCCTCGACACCATCTCTGCTCCAGTTCTGGCTTATTCCATCCTTTGTCTGGATGAGCTCAAATGGCCCCACCCAGAGTTCACTGCCACCAGTCTAGCCTCCACACTCAGCCCAATTATTCTTCTCGAACTATAGCTCTGCTCATACTACACACAACCTCCATTTCCTAAGGACTACATAATGAAGTACAAAGGATTTTTTAGGCCCTTTAAAAAAAAAGCATGAATGCATCTACTTTTTCTGCTTCATCTTTCATTGTTCCTATCCATCCCTCCAGCCCCACAAGCTATGTGCCATTGGCTAAACCAACTCTCCTCTTCAACACAAGCTGTTCCCTACCTCTTAAAAGCCCATCCCTTCAGGGTTGCTAAGTACTGACCTCACAACCCTGCTTGTGAAGCCCTCCTTCCTCAACTTCCCCACAAGATGAATCCTTAACAGTTCTCTGCTACTAGAACACACAAGTCAACTCTGCTGTCACATTTATGTCAGTTTTTTTTTTTTGTTGTTGTTTGTTTGTCTTTAATATTTTATTGTTTGAGAGGTGAGAAAGAGAGAGAGGAGGGCCACCTTTGCCACCTCCCAGTTGTTACCAATTGTGTCATAGCTCAGCATATGGATTTGCATGGGGCAGGGCCAGGATTCAATCCCTAGACCTCATGATTGTAAGGCAAACACTCAACCTGCTGAGCTATCCTGGCATCCCCCATGTCACTGTTTCTAATAACACTGATGTGCCTGTCTTCCCTGCCCATTGCCTAGCACTTGACCGAGATTTCAGTAAGCACTGAACGAATGTTTGCTAAAATGAAATGAAATCCAGGTGCCTATTTTTCTGTCTAAGTGCCTATACAATTCTATACCCATTTTTCAACAGGCCCTCTGGGCTCAAGTCATCTTCTCCCATCACAGGATCCTCATTCAGGGACCCCACAATGTACCGGCAGCTAAGCATAAATGGGCAATTGCTGTATTTCTGGGGAAGGCCCTACTTTCACCTCAAATATTAAAAACACTTAAGAACTTCAATGCATGGATTAGCCTACATATGTTGTTCTTGATATTTGTTCACAAATTTGGGAAAGGGAACACTGTCACACTTTCTTCAAGAAAATTCAGTATACATTCCCAGCACCATAGACTTCCTACTTTTGATGATGATGGTGGTGGTGGCGGCATAAAGTACCAATAGCCTCGTCTTTTGAAGGGATCTGCCATGCTGCTAATGTAATCATTCTGATATGAAACTTCACGTCGAAGTTCGGCAATTTCTTCCAAAATGTTTTCAAAGCTTCCTTTATTATCTGTAAAGGAAAGCCATTCTATGAAGTTGACTATGACATCATCTACTTCCTTTCTCTTTCAAAACACAAAAGTGAGTCCATGAGAGTCAGTGACTTTTATCAGTTCCTCAAAGCTTTCAGCCTGCCCTTTGGAAATGAGATTTTGTTTACACTTAAAGAGGGCAGACATTTCCTTCCATTGTTCACTTATGAGGGTTGTACAGAAAAACTCAAGCCGTCAATGCCTCTATTTTTCATATTACATGGCTGGATACTTTCCAGTTAGTCCTCGTATAAAGTAATCCAGAGAAAGAAAAGAAACAGATTTGTAAACATTATTACTTTTGAAAATATAAAAATAAATGTTATATTTTGTAATCAAATCCCTAATACTGTACTTATTAAAATATATTTTTTAATTCTTTTATTCAGTAAGCTAATTATCACAGCTGTGTAAATCAAGCACAGACCTGATCTGTAACAGTTACATAAATATGCTAATGGTCAAAAACAAGATGATTTGATATTAGAACAACTATAAAACCACTACCAAAATCAAAAGCCCAATACTTTACCCGCCCCAGTGAGGTCTAGTAAATTCCGTAGTCTTGTGATCTCTGTCCGTTGTCTCTCCATTGTCTCATTCAGTTTCTCAATTTCTAGCACCTGTGAATTTGCTCCTCTGGTGCCTACATCTCCTTTCTTCATCTCAATTCCAAACTATTGAGAAATCACACACACAAAGTTGCCCATGAATAGTCTTTCCCAGATGTACTTATCCTTGCCACTTAATTATAATTCTATAATTTTTATTTACACTTTCTTAATGAGGAAATTGCATTACTCCTTATCATTAAAATGCAGTGTGTCTGGCACACAGCAGAGGATAAAGTACTGACTAGTGACTGCACTTCAAAATTCTTTGAGATGCCACCTTGTTACCTGCAGTGGTTAGCCTTTTAGGAACGAACAAGGACTCAGTAAGGAGCAGGTCTCAGGGTACCAACACTGACCTGCTCCTCTTTATCCCTGAGAAGATTCTGCAGGAGTTCGATCTCCGCTTCTGCTCGCATCAGATCCCTGGCTGCTTGTGCTGCCTTTCTGCTGAACCTCTCTGCCTCTTGCAACTCCTACTGGGACAGAGAAAGGTATGAGGAAGGTTCCACTGCTGTCAAAGCCTTTCTTCTTCATTTCGTTCTTCCTCCCAGATTGATTCCTCTGTTTTCATTGGATCACCTGCCTGGCTATCCCACATACATGTTGCACCAAGTCCCACCTTATCCTGTGCTGTTTCCACCACCCCTCTATGGGGTCAAGTAGGCAGGGTGCTGTATCAGAAAGAGCAAGGGCTCATTTTTTTCTTCACTGTTCTACAGTCTTCCATGACTAGTGTCTGTCATCATTAGATTTTTCTCTCCTATGATCTATTTTCTTAAATCTCTTTAGCATCTGCATCCTATAAGGCTGCAACAGACATTATCTCAGTCAGGAATCATAACAACCTATGAGGTAACATTAATCATTTGACGGCACAAGATGAAAAAGCAGTTTAGAAGGATTATATGGCAAGCCTTTAAGCCCTCTGTTCAGGTGTGGATTGACAACTACCTCCCTAAGCAGATCCCTACACTTTAAGGTAGGAATGGTATATATCATTTGATGATTCCTTTCAGGACTCAATAGAGTACGGGACATATGACAGGGCTGTGATGGGAGAAATACAATCTTCAGGTCTGAAGAGAAATACACAAATTTATAATGGTTTAAAAAATAGCCAAAGTCTGTAACAAGAGACCAATACAAAGTTGCTATGTTTTTTGACAGCAGCAGCACTGATGGAAACTTGTTCTGTCCATGTGGACTCACCTCTGCTCGCTCCTGGTTAATCTTCAGAACAGTTCCATGAAGGGACTTAAGCTGGTCTTTAGCAATGGTGAGCTCAGCTGTGGCTACCTTATCAGAGGTGGCCACAGCTTTCTTCAATTTCTTTAATTCTTTATCTAAACCAAGGAACTGTTCCTGAGATTTGGCATCTTCAAGTTTCTTCTAAAGACACATTAATTAAACAGATTAATCATTTGGTAGCAGTGAATTAAGATGTAAGCTCCCATGAGGTCAGGGACTCTGTTCACTGCTCCATGTCCCATGTCTACAACTATACCTGCTACATAGTACGGTAGGTGCTCCACAAATATTCACTAAGTGAATGAATAAATAAAATTACCTCAAAATTCTATGGTAAACTTAGAATGAAATCAGTCTTCCTAGTCAAGAATCTTAGTGATCACATTCATTTATCCATTGGAAAAACATTTCTTGGCACCATTACCAAGTGATGGACTAGCCACTTGGAATCATTGAGTCAGGCGGTAGGCATATAATGGTAAACAAAACAGACTTGGCTGCTGCCCTCAAGAAGCTTATGAGAGACAGATATTAAATACTCAGACAAATGTATAACTAAACTTGTGATTAATGCTATCAAGGGGCAGAACAGGTACTATTTGAGAGAACAGCAGGGGAGACCCAGATTGGTGGGAAGAGGGCAGTCAGGAAGAACAGTGGAGAAACATGGTCCAGGAGAGGAAATGGCAGGTGGAATGGCCAGAAGGGAAGACAGAACTTGGCACAGTTGATGAATGAAAGAAGGAATGTGGTGAGAAAAACAGAGAGAGCTAAACAGAGGCAATCATGTAGGGCCTGATAGGCTTAAGAATTTTGGTCTTTATCCTAAAAATAAGGACACTACTAGAGAGGGGAGGGAGACAGAGATGGGACTGGCAAAACCAATGCAAAACCAATTCACATTTTGAAAGAATGTGTTGGCAGCTCTGTAGAGCAGGATCATGAGTGGAAACGGGAGATCTGTCAAGTGGCCATAGCAGTTGTCCAGAAGAGAGGTGATGGCTGGATGAGGGTGGTGACACTGGAGAAAGAAAAAGTACATATATTTTGGAAGCAAACTCAAGTAAAACTTGAGAACTGATGAGTTCTCAGTGAAGTATGAAGCAAGCCATCCAGACGCTATAAGAAAAGAGAGGGTAGCTATGAGAAGTGAGAAGGTATGACACAATGAAACATGGGAGAACAAACTTACTAGAGAAAAGTGTAAAGTTGCTTATTTGAGACTGGTAACCAAGAGTTTATAGTGACAGCACTATATCTGGAAGGATGATTTTTTCCTCTAGAAATACTTAAGCATGTACAAGCCCAAAGAAAGCAGATAGCTGCAGATTTGTCAGGGATGTAAGACAGGAGAAAAGGGCAAGGAATTTGAGGATATGTGCAAAAATGGCTATAGTGGTAAACTATGGAATTTAAGTTGAGCAAGGAGGAAAAAAAGATAGGAAGGCTTAACAGACAGAAAAGGTGGTGGTAATGCATCAGAATTCTCTATAAGGTTGAAAAATCATGAGTTGCCATACTGGCAAGATAAGAGGTTATGATCAGAAGAGGACACTTCAGTTTGATTTCAGAGGTGGTGGGCACAATTTCTAAACTGGACAAGGTCTAGGATGTGATGATGGGAGTAAATGGTACAGATGGGATGGAGAAGTTCAGTGAGGTCAGCGTGTTAGAAAGGAAGATGAGAAATTTAAAGTAATTTTCCAAGGATGTGTCCAATTGGACAAGGGGTTTTGAAGGAGGCAATCTCATCCCAATGGCATTTAAGTACCACCTAACTGGCACTAACGTCACTCTTACATTCCCAGTTCTCTTGTTTGCATCTATCTTGGCACCCTTGTCGGAGTCTCTTGATTTGATGACATGTATCCAGGTTTCTCTTAGGTTAGGTTCACCTCTGGGCCAGCAATGCAGTCAAGAGGTGACTGAATAACACCCCTTCTCAGCTGGGGACGGAACCAGGAAGCAGGGACCTCTGGGTCTCACTTTCCTTGTCTTTCCCACCTTTTTCTGTAACTCTTGGAGTTGAGCCAGAATTCTCTCCTTCTCTTCATCAGCTTCCTGCAGTTGGAGATCTGTAAGGCCTTGGATTTCCTCCATACTTTTTAGATCTTCTTGCAAACAGTGAATTTCATTCTCCAACTGCTGGATTCTTGCTTCATGTTGCCTCTTATCAAAATCAATCTGTAAGAAAATGGGCATTTCAAAGATGATTTTAAGCAAAATAAAAACTTTTCAGAGAATTAGATGTCATTTTACTAAAGAACATAACAACATTTTGAATTCAAGAGTTACCAGCAATGGTTTTCTCTTGAATAGCCTCTAGGATCCAATGTTTTTCTTATTAAAATAATTACATCAAGAAAAATCAGATTCTGGCACCGTTATTATATACTCCAGCCATGTGGCATTAGTTACCTGCGTGTTAAGAAACATCTTTCCCTTGCTTCCAGGACAAGGAAGACACAGTGCCACAAAAAGGCCTGATTTTGACATCAGTTCAACCCATATTCAGTCACACCCAGCTTGGCTTGTGTGAAAATCACATTTATACTGTATTGACATGAGAGAGGAAGCATTGTAATTTTCTGAAAAACTTAAGTATTTGCTGGACACCCCCTCCAGCTACCTCTTGCCCTTTTCTTACTCTTGCTTCAAGGGCTCTCTCACAGGCCTGCCTGAACTCTTCTTGTCCATCTGCCATTTTCTCTTTCTGCAGAGACATTTCTTCTTGGAGTTTTCTCTCTCTTGCTTGTGCTTCCTCTCTTTCCCACTGGAAGCATGCAAGGATTTCACTGAATTGTTTCTGCAAATCTGCAAGACTTTTCCCGAAGACATCTGAAGGACTATGGATTCTGGTAAGGGGGAAAAAAGATGGTATAAATGTGACATTTTATTCTGATGCAAGATGCTGGGTACAAACACACTGGTAACAGTGCAGGAGTAAAAAGACTGGTGTCAGTCATAGCAACTTATTAAGTATCTCCTAAGTGCAAACTATTGTTTTATCAAGTAACTGCTATCACCCTGAAAACACAGGTTCCTGATAGGCTAACACTGTTTACTCAAAGAATAAATATTCAATTCATATATTTAAGTTAGCCTCAGTTTTCTTTTGATAATTTGCTTTCCATCTAAAATGCATAATGTGGCTCTACTTCCTGGCTTTATGCAATGAAATTTCAAGAAAGAGTTACTCTTTTTTTTTTTTTATTGTTAAATTTATTGGGGTAACATTGATTGGTAACAATTAGAAAGAGTTACTCTTAAAAACAGGCAAGTCCAACCTGCAGCCCAGAATAGCTTTGAATGAGGCCCAATACAAATTCTTAAAACATTATGAGGTTCTTTTGTAACTTTTTTTTTTTTTTACTGCATCAGCTATTGTTAGTGTACTTTATGTGTGGCCCAAGCCAATTCTTCTTCCAATGTGGCCCAGGGAAGACAAAAGGTTGATTTAAAATGTAAAAAAGAAAAAAAATATCAGTGATAGACAATTTAAATTAAGTAATCTTGTGTCTCAATCATGAGCATATAATCAGGGGAAACTTTACAAAACACATCAGCCATTAACCGTACCTAGAAAGGTGAGTTCATTATTGACCCTCATAGTCATAACTCAGCCCACTGTATACATGGAGGTCTTGATTTTCCATTACCTCATTTCCCCAGCTCCTGATTTCAGCTTTCTCCGTAGCTCATCCACACGAGCTGCCACTTCTTCTGGACGAATCAAACCATCAACCACATGGTTAAGGTGATTCTGGAAATCTTTAAGTTGCTGTTTTAACAGGCTATTGTCATCCTATGGATGGGGATAACATGGGTAAGAGTTACCAATAAAAAATACATCCACATATGCATACACAGCCTGTATTACTTGTCATATGATAGTTTTATTCAACTCCTTTATCAATTTTTTTAAAACCTTTTCTACTTGGGCTTACAATCTATGAATCTATTGATCAATCTAAATTCACAAAAGATATAATCAGACATTGTCTCCTAATGTGATGCAAAAAGAAGTATCTATGAACACTACCTATGAATGTCTTACCAAAAATCTAACTAACATGAATCTAAATAAGCCTCCATATGTGACATAATACCATGGGGAGGCAACAGCAAAATCTAGAATATGGAAAACTCACAGGACAAAGAACTATTTTTTCTTTAACATATAACAACAAAAAGAAAACCTATAGACTACAAGAGACTTAAGAATCAAGTAGTAATAAACAAAATGCAATATGTACACCTTATTTGGATCTTGATTCCAACAAAATACTTATAAAAATTTAAGATAATATGAAAAGTGTGAATACTGTTAAGGTATGCAGTTGTTGAATATTGATGATATATACATGAGGATTTATTTTAGTATTCTATTTTTGTATATGCTTGAGAATGGCCATAATTCAAAGTTAAAAAACAAAAACAAAAAATACTTTCTCATACCAATCACCTGCCAATCAACTGAAAAGTGAAAAATCTAATACTAAAGTTTCTCAAATAGCTTATAGTTCTCTGTGGGAGTATTTATTACGTACCAGCATATTTTTACTACTAACAAACTAACAAACATGTTAACACCACCGAAATTCAGACAATGGCTCTTTCAAGTTAAAAAAAATTGCTAATATTTCCCTAAATTATAAAGAAAAAGTTCTATATCCTAAACTACTAGCTGTATTTCCCCAAACACCTACCCAAGTGATTAATTTACTTCAAACTCAGTGTAACACTGTGAACTAAAATGGAGAATTTATTGCAATGTCTATGTGAAGTGCCTTTTCTAGCTGGAGTCCTCTTATCTGGAAACAATCCTTGCCCAGTGTGCATATTTGTACTACTGTGTCTAATCCTGGCTGCAGGTGATCTGACCCAAGGTCAGCCAGTCCACTAACTTAACCAGAAAACAATTTCTTCTTCTCTCCAAAAGTTGAGCCAAGATACAGTACAAGAAGACTGTGTAGGAGATGGACCTATAAAGATATGCCCATGCTGGAACAAATACAATGCCCAGAGAGCTAAAGCAGGAGAGATGAGCAGGCTGTGAAGCCCCACAAAGACTGATAGAGCCACTCCGGGTGCTGACAAGCTCTCTCCTTTCTTGAACTAACAGTATTAGTAGGTTTCGGTTCATTGCAACTAAATGAATTCTGACAAAGACAAATGTAGGGTGAGTTTAACTTGTACTTGGAATCAGGAGATTAGGAGGCCAAGTCATCAGAGGCCTGAATTCTAACTAGTCCATCTCACAGCATGGGTCAGCATTCTGGAAAGCTGACTTCAGTTTCACCCTTGGCAGAGAAGGTCCCTAAGAATATATTTTAGTCTTTTAAGACTATTGTGTTTTGATGATTATTTGAAATTTTCCATAGTAAAAATAAAAATAATCCAATGAACAACCAACACACACAACTCACACAAGAATAGAATACATGTACATCTTTTATATTTGCCTCAGAAGTTGAACTGATAGCAGTAAAAATTCTAGGTTTTTAGATTTCCTTAAACTTTAAAGAAAAAATATTCAAGGTGTTGAAGGAAGAGAGAGAATTTGGGTGAGTTTAGTCTGAGTTGTCACAAATGCCCCTAGAAGACTTTTTGGAAGCTTTCCCCAAACCTCAGCAACTTTGCCTTTATTTCTGGTGAAGGGTAACAGCTGCCAAATCAATCTGTCAAGTGGCACCTGACCTCACAGATTTGGAGATATCAGTGTTGATCGAGGGGTCCAGGTACTTGTTTGTTCAGACATCTGTCCTCTTTGAGAGAATTTAATTATCTGGAAAATTCTGCCCACCTGCTTCTCCTGCCATTTGTTGGTCAGGTTATTCTGACAACAGCTATAAAAATATTACACCAAAGAAAGTCCCAACCAATGTAAAATGACTAAATTTTTTTAAAGGATTTATTTATTTTTTATGGTTTTGACAGAGAAAGAGACAGAAAAGGGAGGGCCCAGAGCAGTCTCCATAGTTGTACATCATTAGTTTTTGACATTGTTTCATTCCACACAGGGGGGTGGGGGCTGCGCAGAGTGGGACATGGGCTGGGGGCCTTCCACATGGGAGGCACACACCCTCAAGCCAGGGACCAAACTGGGGGGCGAGAACTAAACTGGGGCCTCCCTCATGGGAAGCACACCCCAGTTCAGCATATGGGTCTACATGGGCCAGAGCTGGGATTCAAGGCGGGATTCGATCCCGGATTCTCTTGCATTTTTAATAATATCCTTTCTGATATGGGGATTGGAAAATCTATTCAGTTAAGAAGTTCTACTGTAACCCACTCTTGTTAAAATTCCTGGATAATTACAAAGGTATTTCAGTGGAAAAAGAAGGCACCAATCTGACAACTTTAGCTCAGTCTGGTAACAAATCTGCTCTCAGGGAAATGCAAGGTATTGCTTTCACCCATGAGTTTACACAGTATTCTTTGTTTACTACTGACACTACCTTCATTTCTATGCATTTCATAATAACACAAAGGATATGCATATTAATAATTTTAAAACAATGGGCTCACAAGGGAACATAGGCTCTGGTACTGCCCCACTCACAATTCCTTTTTTGTGATCATTCAAGTTCCTTACCACTTGAGCAGGTTGGTAAGTGTCTGACTAAAGATAATATCTTTGAGTGTCCCATGTAAGAATATATTCTGAACCAACAAGTCTCACCTGCAGCTGTTTAAGCTGAGTGCGGAGCTCATTATTTTCCTGGTCCTTTTCTTCTGAGAGCTGGGCTTTTCTAAGGGCATTCTTGAGGGCTTGTTTTTCCTTCCTAAGTTCTGCTTGAAGGGTTAGTTGTTCTAACTATTGTCAGAAGAATCAATGATATGAAAACACAAAACAGCAATAATTTATGATCCAAAAGAGAATAAAGAAATGTATATACATATGCAGCCCCTTGCTAGCTATGATTTTATAACATTTCAATTTTATGTTTGTATTTTCAAATTCAAAAGCCCAAGGTAGTTTTTTCAGATGTCTCCTTAAACTATTAATACTTAAAGAAGAGAAAGTATCAAAAACAGCTCAGCCCAAATACTCCAAATCAGAATCTCCGGGAGTGGGCCCAACCATCTCCCATCAAAAGCTCTGTGAGTGATCCAACAATTACTGCTCTCCTTTCCCTCAAAACAGCAGTGTCCAACCTTTTGGCTTCCCTGGGCCACACTGGAAGAACTGTCTTGGGCCACACATAAAATACACTAACACTAACAATAGCTGATGAGCTAAAAAAGAAAAAGTCATGAAAAAAATCTCAGAATGTTTTAAGAATTTGTGTTGGGCCTCATTTAAAGCCATCCTGGGCCATAGGTTGGACATATCTGCCTTAGACCAATATTTCTCAAACTGTGGTCCTCAGATACCTGTATCAAAATCACTTAGTATGCCTGTTAAAAATGCATAAGCCTAGACTCCATGTCAGACTTGATGAACCAGAATCTCTAGGGTGGGCCCAGGAATCTGCATTTAATGAGCTTCACATATGGTTTCACATAACTAAAGTGTACCAATCTGAGAACTACAGATTACAGAGAAAAGATCTGTTATAGTCCATATTGTCACTATGTGGTTTGAAGACCAATTCTGACAGTCCTAATGCCAAGGAAGGGAGTGTCACTTTTAATACCAAGTGAATTTGTGCAAAGGCCAAGCAAACTGTTATAATATTTTTATTAAGACTGATGAGAAAGAAAAAGGGCAATGGAAGTACAAAGGACAATGGATTTCAAGCTAAGGACTTAAAACGAACTTAAAACTTAAAAAGGAGAGAACTGATTTGAAAGGAGATGCCATCTAGAACTTTTATTACTATTATTTAAAACTATGTATGTACTATTAATTGTTTCCTCCAATTTCTTATTTTCTGTCTTCTGATCAACTATAATTTTGTAATACTTGGTACTCTTGCAAAATATAATCCTGATAATTGGCAAGTGATCATTTGATATCTGATAAGTAAAGGAATACAAAGTAATTACTATAATACACCTGATCTATTCTTACTTTCTTTTCTAATCATCTGAATGCTATTTTACATGAATTCCTGGAATTCAAACTACCTTATTTTATCTCACTTTCACCCAGTAAGAGCATACTGGCCCTCCTCATGTTGCTGGCACTGAGAATAGAGAAACATCATCTCTGCAGGGCAGACTTCCCTGACCACCCCTCCTCTGCCACAGGACATTCTCCCTTTCTTTCTCCCACATCTGTTTCACCTATTTAACTGTCAGCTTCACAAGGAAAGTGACCACATCTGTGCTATTCCTGCATCATTCACAGCACCTGACCCTCAATAGTCAATCAATAAGTACCTATTAGATGAATAATTATTTCTCTAATTTGAAAGTATGATTTAAACTAGTGGATATTTTGTCCAACCAAAATAGAAAGTAGCAAAATAAAATTTAACATCAACTTAAAATATGTCTCTTAAAGCTGTTTTGAGAAAGACAGACTAGAGTTTACTGAATTCTAGCTAGGTGCTTTTCATGCCTGTATATCTCCCTTATCTTCATCATAACCCATTTTATAGATAAGGAGGCATCTGTCGAAGATTCAGAGCTATGAAGTGATTGCCCTTGTTCACACATGGGTATCTGACCTCAGAAATGTCTGACTTCAAAAATGTGCTCTTCCCATCACTTCACATACATTATATTAACAAGTGTTTACTCTTACATTCCATTAAAGGAAGGCTGATATGTTAAGGCCACAGGCTACTTGCCTTCTAGATGGTTTTATGCTCTTACTTACCTGGCTGACCCTTGTGAGTTTCTCTAAGTCTTCCCTGAGCTGGCTGGCTTCAGCATCACGTGTTTTTAGCTGAGTCTCTAGCTCTGCCTCATAGGCACCAAGCTCTCCCTGGGTCTGCTGCAGGGATATATTCAGCTCATGCTGCTCCTGGAGGGCGATTTCTAGCTCTGCAAGCTCCTGGAAGGATCAAGGGTAGGTAAGTACAGAACCCTCACTGTGCTGCTTAAGCATCTACAAATCATTGTAAGTAACTTGAGCACAGTAACCCAAATGCTGGCCAGCCTGGCACAGAAAATGTTCATTAGCAATACGATGAAGCCAAGGCTGTGCATATCCAGGTTGGAAAACAAAACACTGACTAAATGTATTCAGAGAAATCAGTAAGCTACCAACATGTTGTCCAAAATAACCAGTTGTATGGTACTTTAAATGTGCCTGAATATGTAAGAAGAAAAAGAGAGAGAAGAAAATTTACGATCTATTTTCCATCAGATACTAGGATAAATGTTTTCACATTCATTATTTCATTGCATCTTCATACCTTCCTCATATTTTCTGCATCTATGGCAACTATTTCCAGTTGGTCCCTCTCCTGCTCAACCTCAGTCAGTCTCTGCAGCAATGTCTCTTTCTCATCCTGTAGCTTTCTGCACTCATTCTGAGCCTGAGTTGCCTGGCCTTTGATAGTCCCCAGGTATTCTTGCAACCCGCTGATGACACCTTCTAACTCCTTCTTCAGGGCTTCATTTGCTGCTATCTGGCCTAAGATGGAAAAAGGAAAGGTAATAACATATACAAGAAAATGCCTTCAAAATATATAAATAATTATTGTATTTAGTCTCCTTAGCTATTTGTCACTGGCAAGGAATAAAAGTCTAAGCTTTCAATTATTTCCTATTATCTTATTTGTCTTTTTCAAGATATAATGACAGTTTTTTCCCCCAATTATCCATAGTCTAGGAATATTAAGCAGGTATACAATAAAAATAGCATACTTAGTGAACATTGCTTATAAAATGCTTAACTCATGCTATAAAAAATTTAAAGTAGTAATTTCCAAATAATGAAAAATGTGCAGCAAACCCTGAGTTCTTGCTGCTAGATACACAAAAACAAAACTACTTAACAAACAAGACTATTCTAAGATCGGGAGCATAAATGTGAAACCTGAAGACTTAAAAAAAGCAAAGAACATATATTAGATGCCTATTAATATTTTGTGCCAGGAACTTTAAGAACACTATCTTATTTTATCTTCCCCACAACTAATGATTGAGATAGAAATAACTTGTCCCAGGTCTCACAGCTGATAATGGCAAAACAGGAACTGGAATTTTCTTAGCCAAGCAAGGCTCTCACCATTCATTACAACCTACTGTCCTCTTCCACTATTATGGCAATGTTATAACTTAAGTCTACATCGCAAAAGCAGATCCTAAAGCTTGTCCAACCTGCATGTCCCGCAGGCCACATGTGGATCAGGACAGCTTTGAATGCGGCCCAACACAAATTTGTAAACTTTCTTAAAACATTGAGATTTTTTTTTGTTTTTTTTTTTTTAGCTCATCAGCTATCGCTAATGTTAGTGTACTTTAAGTGTGGCCAATTCTTCTATTGTGGCTCACAGAAGCCAGAAGGTTGTATACTCCTGCCTTAGATGAAGACAATCACATGTCAAGAGTTCATCATGATCATATTTTGACTTCTTGCTTACTGAATGCAGTGCCATAACTTGCTAGGACATCAACAAAACAAAATAAAAAATTTTTAATTTTATTAAACACTTTTGGCTATTGTGCAAGTATTTCCCTCTCAAATACCAGTACTAACAGCTGAAGCATATTCAGCTAATATATGGATTAATATCTGTCTGTCTGGCTATCATTTGTCTTTTATTACTACTGAAACCGATTTATCTCACATCAACTTAAATTCTCACCTTCAGTAAGCTGTTGTTCAAGGTCCTTAATCTCTTCAGTTTCTTTAGCAATTCTAGAAAGTATTGCATCCAAACGGCTTTCAAGTTGTTTGTACTGCTTGTTCATAATGTCAAGCTGTTGTTCTTTACCCCTTTTCTGAGCTTTCATATGGCACTGAATTGAAAAACAAGAAAACTCTTTTTTAAAAATAATAATCCTTAACATTTCTAAAGGAATAATGAAAAATAAAATGTAAAGATTTGCATCTATTTTGTGTCAGGCCCTGTATTGTTTTCACATGTGTAGTTTTCATTTAAACTTTGTAACTTGATGTGGAAACCAACTCCATTTTTCAGATGAACAAACTGAGGATAAAAGAGGTTAAGTGATTTTTCCAGGGGCACCAGTATGTAATGTAGCCACATTCAGAGTTCTTTGAACTGAATTAAAATGTCTTTTAAAAAAGGTTTTCAAAAAAGTTAATTGAGGGGAAGCTGGGATGGCTCAGTGGGTTAAGGGCTCACTTTGTAGCCCCAGGGACTGAGGATCGAATTCCGGTCCCAGCCTGTGCTGACCCATATGCTGAACTGGGGGAGTGCCCCCAGTTCAGTTCTCACTGGGGTGAGACCCCACACCCAACTGTGGAATGAAACTATGTGGAAAAACCCCCCAGTTCAGTTCTCACTGGGGTGAGACCCCACACCCAACTGTGGAATGAAACTATGTGGAAAAACCAATGATGTGCAACTGTGGAGACTGTTCTTGGCCCTCCCCCTTCTCTCTGTCTCTGTATCTCTCTGTCAAAACAATAAAAATAAATCTTTAAAAAAAAAAAAGTTAATTGATAACATATACATGTAGGAAAAGACTATATTCCAAATGTTAGCAAGGATTATATCTGAGTGAAAGGATTACAAAAGATTTTCTTTTTATGAGTTTTTTATATTAAAATTTTTTATATTAGACAATAATACCTTTTTAATTAAAGGGATAGTAGAGAAATGAAAACATACTTGAAATTCAAGTTTATCTTCAATTCCTTATACAAAGAAACATTTAGTGTTTAGGTTCAATAACTGGGAGAAGAATCTCCCTCAAGTACCATTTTGCCCAGTGATTCTCAAGATGGAGGACCCTATGGAGGCATACTCTTCTACTACATATGCCCTGGTGGAAAACACAGCTTCCACATACTCACACACCCTCTCATACTCTGACAGTCATCTATTTAGAGTGACTGGATTATATTTCTCAGATGTGCTGGGGAAAAAAAATCTGACAACCAGTGAGCTAGTCTAACCCTTCCTTTTACACAAGAGAAACCTGAATCTCAGATCCATCAAATGACTTGCCCGGGTCATTTGGAGACTGTTCACATGGAGACAAAATTATTCCCCAGAGAATCTTTGCCCTCTCACTCACACCCTCATGGCTCTAGTTTACCCCCCAGGATCAGAACCACAAAACAATAAATCAAGAGAAAGTTATCAGGAGAAAGAACTTCATTACAGTCTGAACAACTCCAACTAAAACCCATCTGACTATTAATATAAATGAACACTTCTCAGTTGTAGAAGTCTGTTTGCTGTCTCCAAAGACAAGTAAAGTCTCTCCATTTCTGAAGAACAAATGAATGGCAGCTTGATCGAAAGGCTTTTAATAATTTATTACTGGTAAAACTTGATGAGATTTTTAAAAACTCTTCTTCCTACACTTTCAAAATATTCACTGAAATCTTTCTGAAAAGGTAACTGCAGGTAACAGCTTAAATTATAAGTAAATTTAGGATTTTTATAGCTCAAGAGTTAAAAAAAGAAAACAAATTCCTGCATTCCTCTCTATCGACAAATGTTTAAAATTCACCACAAAAAAATTCACTTAAATATATTTACACGCAGGACTAAAACTTGCTTCAATATGTCCATGATTTGCATTAAACACACGGGAGCAAAGCAGATTCCTCAATTTTCAGTACCGTGGAACTCACAAAAGAGTTATTGTAAAAACAGGAACTTACATCTCTGACTCCTCCTCCTTTTAAATCCTTTGTACTGAGAGAGAGAGAGAGAGAGAAAATGATCCTACCTTAAGTTAGAATGTATCCTGTTAAAACTGAGCCGTTGAGAACGGGAAATTGTGGGCGGGACACTTTCTAATGTCTTCAAATTTTGTGCACTTCCCTCTCTGACATCCACATTTTTGTAAGTGCCTACAAGCCTCTGTAACTTGCCAGCTCTTCAAACCACATTCTAGGCAGAGAGTGAGCGGCAGCTCAGCCAGCCCAATCACCAGCAGCCTCTACCGGCCCCACAACACAGGAAGCTCCCAAGGGCCAATCACGCAGATTACTACTACAGGATAATCCCCCAAAGAGAACAGTTACCGTACCTTTTGCTTTCAAAAGGCATTACCATATAGGGAAGAAGGATATAAATCTTCCTTTATTATGTGCTTCTAGCTAAAACCGTTTCTTATAACTAAAATGCGATTTGATTTGACTTTTAAATATCTTTCCCTTGTGAAACCTAGCTAAAGGTTTGTTTGTTGAAAACTTGATTTAGGCTTTGTTCTGAGCTAATTTTAAACATAATTGATCTCTGTAGACCTTTAATTCCTTTGTGGGGAGAGTGTCATTGTAGCAGCATAAGCATGGGCTGTAACTCTTCCTAAAAGGTGAGTTTGGGAAATCATTTAATCTCTTAAAATCATATTCTCATCTTTTGCAAATTGAAAGAAATGTCACCAATCTCATATGGATGCTGTAATAAAGTTTCTCACCAGTATATGTAAAAAACTCATGCAAGATATTGTTGGCACTTAATACATATATTTGGTTTCTATCACATTTCAGAGTCATATACTGTTTTTTAATCTTTCATTTACTTTTAAATTTCATTTCCTATTCAGAAAGATACTTCATTAGATAATAAAAAATTCACTAATAAAAGTCTATGTATAGCTGTAAAAATATTAACATATGCAGGGGTCCTTCTCTTGATTCTTTCCTTTTTGCTAAAATGTTTGTATTTGTAGCCTAAAAGGGGATGTTTAACACTAGTCAATAAGGCAACTGTGCAAATTAGAAAAAGACGCTCCCTCTAGGTAAACAAATCAAAAAGAGACTAAGGCTATACCATAAGAACGAAACTTTAGTAGTTTAACAATACCAAAAACAAACAAACAAACAAAACAACGTTTAAATCTGGTTTGTATGTTTCATCCCCACTAACACAGACTGATTTTGGCTACCTTCAAAACTTGGATGCCCTTACTTCTCATTAAACTCTTTTCAATGTGTAATTCTTTACAGAAATACAGTGCGCATTAAACTCCGTCTGACCAGAATATCAAGCAAATATACAGTCTAGGTTCTAATTAGACTCACAGATCACAGACCTGAAAGGGGAAGCAAAGGAGCTTTGGATAGTGCCTATAAGCAGGTTCCCCCATGTCTCATAGGGCTGGCCCCTGGGGTATAGTTCCTGTCCTCAGGGGCCTCACATGGGGTGGTAGGTAGACTTCTGAACAAATAAATGCAATAAAGTGAAATATTATCGACCACATTACACACATTACTTATAATCTCTAAATTTTCATGTGCCAAAAATTCTTTAAAAGAATCAAGGCAACTTCTGCTTTCAATTTTAATACTAAGTCTTAGGCTTCTGTTATAAAATCCCTTATGTCTGTGATAGGTCACCATTTGTCAAAATTAGCTAGCCTGTAAAAACTATATTTTACTACAATGTTTAAAGGAATAAAAAACTT
>PVKE010006572.1:0-53860 GCA_004027555.1 Craseonycteris thonglongyai | reverse complement strand
TGGTTTATGCATATTTCCCAAGTTATTACCCTCCTAGGAGAAGAGTGAACAACCTCCTTCTACAAAAGACAGTCCCATATGTCCTGGTTTAGTGCGTCTCTCTTCAGAGATCATTTTACATTGAGATGTGAGGAAAGCACAACAGCTGGATGAGGCACCCACCCCAGTTTGTGGGCAGGTGGGTTTGTGGGTTTCCTGGACCCTCTTACCCCGCTCCCAGATGGTCCTGCATTTGAAAATCACCAATTAGGCACTTGCCGTCTCCTGGAGTTTTTCTATTGAGACATTTTTCAACCTCATTAAAAAAAAAATGTTGCCCACCTCCATTTTCCATCAAGAAAGAACTGTGTTAATGTGCAATGAGAGCCCTAAAAAAATAGATCCAGGAGTTTTCTTTCTGGGAGTCCAGCCTGAGGAGGTAATCAGAAATGTGAGATGTACAGGGTGTCTATTGAAACTTAAAAAAAAAAAATTTATTACATTAAAATATGTATAACATGAAAAAAATTTAATAGTGGAAGATTGGAAGCAATTAAACGTCCAGCAGTAGGGAATATGATTCATCCATGTATTAGAATATAATGTACCCTTTGAAAACACTTTCAAACAACGTTTAGTAACAGGAAATTTCTCTTGGCACAATGATAGGTGAAGAAAGCTGGTTCCAGATCTCCAATTTGGTCTTCAGATTTCAGACACATGCATTGAAACAAGATAAAAAGAGTAACCACAAAATTATTACAGTGGTTATTATTGGGTGGTGAGATTATGGAGGATTAAAAAAAATTTTTTATTTTAAGGTAATTGCAGATTTCACATGCAGATTTCACAGTTACAGAATATTACAGAGAGAGCCTGTGTACCCTTTACCCAGTTTCCTGCTTAATACGGTGGTTACTTGGATCTTATCTGTGTGTGGCTGGCCTTTCATACAGAGTTCATGTTGGAGAAACCAGGCACACTGTCCAGAGGCATCAGGTTTACTCAAACTCTTTAAAGACAGGGAAAGAAGCATTTTTATATTAAAATAACGTTAAAATAAGACATCCATATGTTAGAGTGGAAAGTAAGATTTGAGATAGGAAATGAGACGAATATTTAAGATAAAGCACACTGCTGTTTTTAAAGCACTGCTAGTAGATTTCGAATGCTTCTTGGGTTGGATTATGCCGTCTGCTTCTTCAGCTGGTTTCTTATTCCAGGGGGTAGGTGTCAGGGAATACACAGCACTGTAGGAAATCCCTGGGGAAGGGAATGACTGGAATTGGTGTCCTTAACTTTTTTAAAAAACTAAGGTATGTAGATTTTCTTTCTGCCCTAGGACTCCGTTTTGCCTGAACGCACGCTTCCAGGGAGTCAGGGGCTCTGGGTTAGAGTGTGTCCTGTGAGAGCCTGGCAGGATGTCCCCTCACTGGGCCTCCTTTTCCTCATCAGCAGCATGAGCTGTTCAGACCAAGGGCCTGAACATGACTCTAAGGGCCCTCTCACTCTAAGGCGCTAAGGTTGGTCAGCCTGAAGCATGTGATTTCCCCAGGCTTCCCAAACTCCTACCTAATTGAAAGTGCACAACGAACTTGCAAGGATTTTAGCATCCTTAGAAGTTAGTCTTCATTGATTCCACTAGTTCTCTGCCTCCTTGATGAACCTTCTAGTTAACACCTTTCTTTTGCCATTAAGGAAAAAAAAAAAAAGACTCACGGAAAGAAGGTTGTAGAAACTGATTAAGAGGGATACCCCCTTCTTTTTTTCCTTTTCTTTCCCCTAAAGATTATCTTGGGGATGTCAAAAGCAATTTTTATAGGCAGGTTGGTCTTTTATAAGAGATGTGTTTACAAAGCATGAAATTAACATTTTTGCACAGAGCCAAATAATTGCTTATAACATGGTGACTTTAGTAGCAAGGGTGCAGCTTGCGCAATTATTAGCAGGGTCAGTTGGCAGATGCAGTAATGCAATTAGCAGACTTCTTCACCAAAGCAAGTTAGACAACCACCTTGTGAGGGAGCAGGTCCCTCCCACTGAGGGGGTTCCTCCATGAGGTTGTTTCAGATGTTGGGAACAGCACAGTCCATTGACATTACAGCCTACCGAATACTACAGTGTTACAGGGCTACCCCATTCCTGGGGCTTCAGACTCCTATGAGCCCACATACAAGGTTACACCCCCAGAGGAACAGAAGAGGTTCACCAAACAATGTCTGAGCACTTTACTCCTTTCCAAGAGGGGTGGCTTCACCTTCAGACTAAACATCCCATTAGAATGAGGGAGTAACCAGATGACAGCATCCAAGGGAAAGAGACAATAGAACACAGGTTTGGGTAACCAGCTTGCACATTTCAATAGCAATTGAGGACGCCCTTAAGTTCATAAAGGTGGCAAGAGAATATTAATAAGTTCCATGTGGGAAAATCTGTTCAAGGATTTGAATAGATTGTTGGCATGTGATTTTGGACTTGCATTCTTTTTTTTTTTTTTTTTTTTTCATGCTGTGGAGAGATTGCTGTGATGGGTTGGGTTTTCTGCTTATTTTTATTAATTTTTCTTAAGCTTTTTTTTTTTTTGGACTTGCATTCTTTTTGCTAATGTTAGGTGGTATCACAGATCAACACTGAAATGTCAGTGTGGTAACTCCAGAGAGATTTACTTCTCACTTGGAAGTTACACTTTGTCCAAAGTCTCGAGTACACCAGAGAGAGAGGAAAGTTAGGGGGCAATGGCACTAAGAGGTTCCCAGGGAACTGAGCTAAAATTTATTTGGAAAAATATGAAGAATCTGAGATGCTCTCATCTTTTTGTGGCTCAGATCCAGGTGTTTGGAGAGAAGAAAACTGTCCTCCCAATCTCTGTGCTCACCACACTGACAGCTTGTATTCGAAAACAAAGGGAACAAATACATGTTTGCGATGTCCTCTACTGCCCAGCTGGGATCATATTTTGTAGAGTAAAGACTACAAGCATTGGAGTCAGACAGACCTGGGTTCAAATCCTGGCTTTACCACTTGCTTTATCTGTGGGCTTGGGGAAGTTACTAAACCCTTGTAAAATCCTAGCTACTGTCTACGTCTTGGAAATAATAATTGTACCCAGCTCAGAGGGTTGTTTTGAGGGTAAAATGAGATAATGCATTAAGAAGGCATTGTTCCAGGGACCAGCACATAGTAAGCAGCTGTTTATCCATTCATTCAGTTTATTCAGTTAACATTTATTGAGCACCTATCTGTGTCTGCTACTGTGCTAGGTGAGCCAAAAGAGACACCCTTCTGGAGCTAACAGTCCAGGCACAGGTATGCAGTAATTAAATAGTCACTCTAAATAACTTACTACTAACTTAGTGCCCTGAAGGGTAGAACCATACTGTGTTTGCCAGAAAACTAGACTGAGAAATCAGGGAAGATTTCCTAGAAGAAATGACATCTGAGCTGTGAAGTTCATTTGATGGAGCAGGAACAGGCTGTGACAGGTGTTCTTGAGGACATAGCATGTGCAAAGGCCCCGTGGTAGGAAAGAGTATGGTGCCCTTGAGGAACTTAGAAAACTGATTGGAGCTCTGAAACCAAGGGGAGCATGGTGTTATGATGGGCTAGAGAGATGGACAGAGGCCAGGCCATGTAGAACCTTATAAGGTTGCTAAGGGGTTTGATTTCATCTTAAAAGCAACGGGAAGCCATTGAGCCATTGAAAGTCTTTTAAGCAAGGGTTTAAAAACTATTAAGCTCAATTAAATGTTAGCTGTTGTTCCTTCCGGGAACTTTTATATTACAGCCCAACAATATTAGCTCTCTTATTGGATTCTGTGCATACATAAGTTAAAAAGAAACAAAACAAAACAAAAATCCCCAACAACCCTAGTTATCCATTTGGTGGTCTGAAAGTAGGCTCTGTAATATGCCAGAGCCACATGGCCCAGTATGACGTGTTACATCCTCCATGTGGTATTGGAGGGACACTAAAAGCAACCTGGATCAAGGATGGAAAGGAGAGCACATGAGAATTGGAGGAGGGTCACCGGACGTGGACGGGGCCAGCTGACTCGACAGGCCTGCAGAACTAGAGGGGCTTCCACCACCCCAGCCAGGTCACTTCCGGGCCTCTGACATGGAGCAGATGCAGCTGCAGGGAAGAGAACAGTGCCAGGGAGGTAGCCTGGCACGGTCAAGGCAGACAGGGCATCAGTTCAGAGAGTCTGGGGTATCCATAGGGAGGGGCTCAGGGCTGGACTGGCAGCGGGCAGCAGGGACTGGGCTGTGGGTCTGAAGCCTGGCGGTCCCTCAGGTGAGGGAGGGCCCTTGTCTGAGGGAGGAAGAAGAGGCCTGGGCACTAAAGCTGGTATAAGAACAAGTCCGAGTGTCTGGCCTAGATGAGGATGCCGAGTCCCCAAATCTGAGGTCCAGTGATCCTCCTCTTTCTCCTGCCAAAGGACAGACTGAGCCCCAAAGCTTGGCTGGGGTGGGGACCAAGTGATCTCAATTCTCAGAACATATTTGATTCATTCGTGCGTGACTACGTTTGTCAGATCCCTGGTTCAAGCCTGCACCTCCTGAAAACTGCTGCCTAACAATGTGTTCCACCTCTGTGAGCCTTCACCCAGTCGTCTCTCTTGTTTCCTGTGGCGAAGACTGAAATTGGACCAGGGTAGTCTGTATGCCTCAGGCCACCCTTTTCTCTATCTCCAGTCTAGGCATGTGATGACATCACCAGCTGGAGTCAACTGAACTTAGCACCGTTTTGCCTAAGGACAAAGGCATGGACAGGCTGGAGGTGGCCTGGACCGCAGACTCACAAGCTTTTACAGACAAGAAGTGGGAGGGCAGAGTGATTGCTGCATTCCTCAGCTGAACCACGTGAGACCACCGGTTTCACTGGTTTCACTGGTGACCCAGCTCAGGAGGTGGCGATGACGGTTTCCACGTGCCTGGTCCTTCATAGTCACAAAGAGCTTTCCTGCCTTCCCCCTCTTCAGAAGACACTGAGGTCTGGTCATTGAGTGCTGAGCTTAGGGTCACATGAACAGAGACAGATACACCAAGTCCAAGGGTGTATGTGGGTGTGTCTGACTGTTTTATGTGTCCATTTCTATCTGGTGAAAAGCTAAAGTTAATATGTCTGTAAGTTTTGTGTTCTTTGATCCCTGACATATTTCAGGCAGTAACCCAGTAAGTGCCACACACCCAGTCACCAGTGACTCCTTTAGGAAACGAAAACACAACATGCAAAGAGGGAAGAATCGAAAGCCAGAAAGGCAGGCCGAGTCCACGCTCAGATTCAGGTCAGCCAGCAGAGCGTGTGCCTTAGAAATTAAACCCTCTGCAATATGAAGACGGAGAGGCGACCCCCTCCTCTCTCCTTCTTGTGTAATTTCTAAAGTCGTGAAAAATGAAATGGGGCCCTTTCCATCGGAGACAGCTATTTTCTTAGGTCTCATTCCTTCCTTATGAATAGCCCGAATAATACAACTTGTAATTATGCCCTGCCAGGCGGCGTGGTTCTGCCTCCTGAGCGATAGTTGAAATTCCTTGGCAAGTGAACACCATGCACAATGAGCCCTCCTTTCTTACCCTGGTTCCAGGTGGCCCCTCTGCAGCCGTCTTTCTACCCACAGTAGCCTCTAGCTCTGCTTGCAGGACTTCAGTCACTTCACCAAGAGGGGCTCCCTAACCTCCTTGCTTTTCCCGGGGGCTCTGGGAGGGCTGAGGACGTCTCCAGAGGAAGCCAGGCCAATCTGATTAATTAAAGTAAATAGGGGAGTGTCGCCAGTGGCTTAAGCTCTAGGCAGGTAACCTAGGCAACGGCAGGGAGTCTGCACCTCTGCTGACAAGTAATGTGGGATTAATTTCGTCACAGATCACCTTCTCTTATGCTCAGAGTCTACTTCAAGAGCCTTGAGAAGGAACTGGGCTGTTGGATAACAGGGAGAGGGGCTTGCTAATAGTCTGCCGTGGTTAGTGTCAGTGTTTTGACCCCTTCAGGAACATGATGTGGGCGGTGTAGTGGGCAGACGTGACATTGGAGGCCTGGGGGTCAAGAGCAGCTCCTTAGCTTTAGAATGTGAAGATCGCGTTCTCGGCCTTTTGGCACTAAGATCCAGTGTAGGAACCTGAAGATGTGCTTCCTGAGCCTTGGGTTAGCCAGCTGCAGGTTGCTAGGCAAGCTGCCACTCCCTAGTCAGTGCCCTCCTCTGTGAAATGGGACGATAATAATAGTGCCACTTTCTCGGCTTGCTGTGAGGATAAGGCCTATGAATGGCCTAGCATGGCCTGCCACACGGGAAGCCCAACAGATGTTGGCCGACTAGGTCTCTAGGAGAGAAACGTGCTCTGGGTGCTCTGTTTTCTTATGTCTCTTTACTACCAGGTAGGAAGTGGGCTCGGCGTGGAGATGGGTCCAGAACGGGAGGCAGGTAAGGAAAGGGGCTACAGATGGGGAATGCCAGGAGAACAACAGGCACAGCAAGCAGGCAGGAAGGTTGGGAACCGGGGCCTGAGCTGCCTGAGGCCCGGGAGACCTGTGGAGAGGTGTGCAGTACACCCAGAGAAGGACCGGAAGCTGTTGGAGGCCCTCCTGAGGCCGAAGATGTGAAGGTGTTGCCCCTGCTAGGACTTTGGTTCCAGTGGCCCGGACCTCTTGCTGAGCACCCACTTGTATAGCCGCTGCTCCTGGCCTGACCACTGGCCAGCTGAGAACATGATTCTGGTGGTTTTGCCACAGCGTGATGCAAAGGCTATGGGGAAATAAGGTCCCAGGAAAAAGACACGAGATTTTCCTGTTCGGTGAGTGAGGCCAGAAGATGCATAATGCATGATGTCTGGAGCTGCAGGTAGACTGGGGAGAGCTCGCAATCTGTGGAAACAGCTAAGACTTGCAAGTTATAAGGGAAGAGAGAAATGTCGGGAGTGTAACATCCAGTAAATAGCACTGGCTGAGGAATCTCAGACAAGCCAACCTCAGGGGCTCCGTTTCCTTATTAAAGATTCTGGAAAGAGCACTCGTGCAATTGTTAACAGGGCTTACCTCTAGGGAGTGGGACTAGGGTTTTGGAGTGGGGAGAGATTTATTTTTAATCGCATGCCCTTTTGACTTTTTGAATCTTTCCCCATGTGCCTTTATTATTTTTTAAATTTCAAACCAAATTACAGGTTTGTCTTTTTAAAAAATGCAAGGAAGGGGTTGGTTTAGATCATAGGTTTTCAAACTTTATTTTTTTTTTTTTTATCATTGGAGCACTCATCTCATTTTAATTGAAAGCCTAATGAATATATGACAAAGAAGAAATCAGAGCCCCTTCTGCGAGGACTCTCCTGCCCCCAGCCCCCAGTTGCAGCATCTCAAAGAGATCCGTTGAACATAGTTGGAAAACCACAGAGAGAAATGATTTCTCTAAGGCTCCTCCTACCTCTCCAGTCCTGTTTTCATTCTCTTTAGCAAAGGAGGCTGGGGCGGGCAGGCCCTGTGGCAGCGGCTGCTGCTCTCACTGCTGTAGCTGCAGAGGCACGTACCCTGTCCTTCTGGGGAGTCGGCAGTGGGGAAGGATGAGCTGTGCACATGCAGAGTGTCACCCAGACCCTGGGGGACAAGAAACGGGTCTTCCTTGGATTGCTTCTCCTGGGCTGGAATGATAGAGAAACTTTCAAAGGTGCATTTTACAGCCATTACATGTAAAACTGAACCCGGGGCTTTGATAGACAGGATGCTAAAGGGACCGTGAAATGGTATGAGATGGGAAAAGACCCATTCACCTTGTAAAAGTGTGGTTATGGATGCAGGCCCACTGCTTGTCAACACTGTGACCTTAGCAAGTTACTTAGCTTCTCTGAGTCTCTTGCTGAATCCACAAAAAGGGGAATGCTAGTGCCTACTTCCTAGACTGTCTTGTATTCACAGGTTCCACCCACACTCAATGGAGAGGAGGATGGGGGCATTGGAAGGCATTCTTAGAATTCTGCCAACCACAGATGGTTTGGTTTGCAGTGAATGGGAAATTAAAACACAGTGGTTCTTCATAACAGATAGTTTCGAAAGCATTGGCTTAGATAGAATCCATTAGGAAGAAATGACATGGATACAAATGGTTGTAAGTTGAGACCTTAAATGCTAACTTGCAAAAAGAGAAGGGGAGAGAGAATACAAGTGAGAGGGCAGTGGGAAGAAAGATTATTAACTAAGTGGAAGGGGATAGGATGAGGGTTTCTTGAGGCTTACGTATTTGAACTAAGCATTGGAAGACGTGTGATTTGGATCTTTAAAAAATGAGGCAGGAGGACAGGATTCCAGTAGTTATATTTCTATTTTGACACCTGTGCATGTAAGCACAGGCCTGAACTGAATGCTCTGAATCCTTTCTAAGGTCGTTTTGTCACTTATTACCACAAACAGTGCTGCATAACAGACTACCCCAACACTCAATGACTTCAGAAAATAAGCGTATTATTGTTTATGGGTCTGCAGATCGGTAGGGTGGTTCCTCTGGTCTGGCTGGGCTCTCGCCTGCGCCATGGTCACTAGGTGGCTCTCCGCTGGCCTTGTCTGGGCTCTCGCATATCTTTGGGGTTGGCTGTCTGTCAGCTGGCCTAGGACATGGTTCTCCACGTGTCTCATCTTCCACGTGCCCCTCACATCTTTCTCACATACCAGCCTAGGCTTAATCCCTTGGAGGAGGCAGAAAGAACAAAAAATGGGTGAAAGAGTCTGAGTCTCTTGAAGCTTAGGCTTAACACTGACACACTGTCACTCCTGCCTCATGCTTTTGGCCAAAGCAAGCCACAGAGCCCGCCCAGAATCAGAAGCTGGGGGAATAGACTCCACCTCCTAATGGAAGGCGCACATGTTTCCATTGCAAAGAGGACAGGGAGGGGTGGAGGACTGGGGCCATGTTTTCATCCATCTGCCACAGTCATTCTGAGACATCTTGCTGAATTCTCTAGCATAAAAACATGAGCCTCCCTCCCAATTTCAAATGCACTGTTTCTCAAGCTAAGCAAGGGTTTTGGGAGACATTTACATATGAGAAACCATTCAAAAAATATAAAGTGATCTTGTAACCAGAGTTAGGAGAAGTGAAGCTGATAAACAGTCTGTTGTCTTCTGTGTGAGTAGAAGACAAAAGAGGAATATTTCTGGGCATTCTTATCACCTTTGCTCATGTGGTTCCTCCGCCTGCTCACATTATCCTCATCCTTCAGTGCCCAGCCTCAGTGCCCTCACAGAACTGTTCCCAGAGCAGTTATTCTAGGAGAATAATTCATGGTTCCAGTAACAACTTTTAGAATGAAATGATCTCAGATCTGCCTGTATCATAAACAGAAACTGTCTTTTATGATATTCTCTGAACCTCCTAACCCCAGGCCAACAAGTAGTTGCAGAATAAACATTTGTTGAATGAAGGGATGAGTGAGTAGACAGATAGATGACAGATACTTCAGCAGTTGACCAAAGACTTCCTTTAGAAAAATACTATCATAAACTTTATTTCTGTCCTTCCAAGTCAGTATATCAGCTTGAAATCTTAGTGTAGTTGTCGCATGTCTATGGGCTTTAAAGAACAAAACAAAAAATGGACTGCACATGGCAGAGGGGAGGAACCATGTTGTGTTCTCCCTCATAAACCCTGTCATGATTAGTATAACATTTCATAAATGAGACCCGCGAGTTCCCTAGGATGTTAATCATTCTCTATCAGGTGGGGGGAAATGCTCATCAAATAAATTTGTGAAATGCTGGATTAAACAAAATTGGCAGCGTTCTTTTCTGGGAGACTTCACAGAGCCCAAATATGTTAATATACTTTGTGACTCTCCAAAAGAGCATCAGAATAGGTAAAGGTTGAAAACTGGAAGGATTGGTTTATGCTGAAGTGGGGGACATCTTAACGGTATCAAGGCTTCTGGTCCACAAACATGATGTATCTCTCTATTTAGATCTTTGATTTCTCAAGGCAGTGTTCTGTACATTTTTTGTTCACTTTATCCCTCAAGCATTTAATATTTCTGATGCCATTGTAAGTGGTGTGTTTTATTTCAATTTCCAATGTTTCGTGGCTGGTATTTAGAAATAATACATTGGATTTTCATATCAGCCTCGTATGCTGTGCCATTGGTAAACTCACTAGTTATACTAGCTTTCTTGTAGAGTCCCTAGCATTACTTTTATACAGATAATCATG
This sequence comes from Craseonycteris thonglongyai, assembly GCA_004027555.1. Classification (NCBI taxonomy): domain Eukaryota; kingdom Metazoa; phylum Chordata; class Mammalia; order Chiroptera; family Craseonycteridae; genus Craseonycteris; species Craseonycteris thonglongyai. The sequence continues at coordinate 43,703 of PVKE010006572.1, read as the reverse complement.
TCCCATTGCCAGATACTATTCTTACCTCCACTCTACAGTCAAAGAGTGGAGACCTAGAAAGACAAGGGGACTGCCTACTGTTGTCTCCATAAACGCAGAGCCAGCAGCCTATGCCTTTGGGATCCTCCTTGGGGGTCCTCTCTACCACAGCACAGTTGCTTCTTGGGCTTTCAGGCTTTGAGAGAAGCCTGTATCAGTTAAGATTAGATTTGAATGGTTTAAACACTGATAGAAGTTTATTTTTCGTTAACTTAAAAGTCCGGAGGTTCACAGACTGATGACAGTTCTTCATAACACCCTCAGGAAGTTAGGTTCCTTTGGACTAGTATCTTCACCCTCCCTAGGGTGGGGATCTCCCTGCATGATTTAGCATGGTGGCATGTGTATTCTAGGCAGCAAGATAGAAGGAATAGAGAAGAGGGACAAAGGAGCACGCCATGGTGGCTTCCAGTAGGTCCCGTGCGCTGCCTGCACACCTGTGCTCACAACTCCACAGACAGAACCTAGTCAGACGACATCTAGCTGCAAGGGTGTCTGAGAAATAGCATCTTTATCCTGAGCAGTCATACTTCCAGCTTAAATTGCTATTACTGTGGAAGAAAACGAGAACAGCTCCTAGGGGACACACAGCAATTTCTGCACAAACCTTAAGGTTAAGAATGCGGAAAGGAAACCGTTTGAAAATGAGAGAAGGAAGAAGGTGGTTAAGAGTTCAAAGTCCATTGCATCTTTTAGAAATCATTTTAGAATTGAGCGAACCAGCTCTCTTTGGAGTTTTGTAGCTCATTAAGTTGACCTGAAACCGTTTAGTTAGAGGATAAAGTTAATCCCCGGAACCCCTTTATGGTATTAAATCCTTGTGACTGTATTAGACATGTCTAATCATGGATGACTTTTTTCTAGAAAAGATTAGAGAATCTCATTCATTCATTCACTCAACAAAAATTGCTATCTCCTACCCTCTTGGAGCTCATGGTTTGAGGAGAGACAGACAATAATGAAATCATCACCCCAATGAATGTGAAATCACAAAGGAGCGGCAAGGATGCTATAAAGTCACACTCAGGGACCTTATCTAGTCAGGGAGGTCGGGGAGGGCTTGCCTGAGTTTGGAGTTGTTCCTGTAGGAGTTTCTACTTTCATAGCAGAGTGGTGTGTTCTGAGCAAACCATCCTGTGTGCTGTTGTACTTACATCTCATATATCCTGCCCAGGGCATGGTATGTCTAAGAGATCATTACATAAGAATAAGAATGCCAGGATGCTGGGATAGCTCAGTAGGTTGAGCGCTTGCCTTGCAACCACGAGGTCTGGGGATCAAATCCTGGCCTTGGCCTGTGCAAACCCATATGCTAAACTGCGGTGCAACTGGTAACCTCCAAGATGGCAGCAAAGGCTCTCACCTCCCATGCAGGAGGCCCCCTGTTTGGTTCCATCCTGCGCAGCCCCATATCCACCTGTGTGGAATGAAACTATGTCACAACTAATGATGTACAACTATGGAGACTGCTCTGGGCCCTCCCCCATTCTTTGTCTCTCTCTTTCTCACTGTGTCTCCCACTTTCTCTCAAACAGTAAATAAATCTTAAAAAGAAAGAAAGAATAAAAATGCCAGAGTGAGAGTAAGGTGTGGGTGGAGTAGGGGTGGGTGTGCTGCTCAAGGAAGTTCAGAGCCCTTTGTGCCCCCCCCCCCCCCGCTCTAAGAGCAATGGAGAAGGGTTCAGAGGTCCCAAGATGGCCAGTGGGAAAGGCCAGGATCATTGCAGTCAGAGGCTTTCCTTGTGGGCCAGCAAGGAGCTAAGGAGCAGACGGGATTTTCTAATAACTAGTCATCTGTGTGGAAGATGCTAATCTCAGGGACCATCCGTGTGCTGCAGCCAAGAAGCATTTACTGAGTCCAAGGGGCCATCAGAGCAGACAGTGTCTCAGCTCCCACTCAGCACCTGCCTTCTTTGGCTTTGAGGCCTGGCACAAGGGAAGGCCCGGCAGTTGTGGGGGACGAGGGGTGGGGGGCGCACCAGAGGAGGGGCTGGCCATCAGTCACCTTCTGCTTCCTCACCTCCCACCTCTCCACCTCCTTGGGAGACCTGTGCAAGCAGTGGACGGCCAGCCAGCCTGAAGATCTGAGGTTGTAGACATCAGCCAGTGGGTCACAGCTCTTCCAGCTAAGGCAGGCACGGCAGGGGTCCTGTCCTCGGGCCTGAAAGGGTCCCCTGGAGCACAGTGTTGACAAAGATTCTCAGAGGCTTGGAACCACAAGGAAGAGTACTGTGATGCCTGCCTTTATCCTGGTATGATTGTAGCCAAGAAATGGGATAATATATATTAAAATGCTTTGGAGAACTACAAAGTTCTATCCAAATAATAGCTAATAACAATAGCTGTGATGTTGAGTGCTTCCTAAATACTGAACACTGCTGTGAACTTTGCTGTATCTCATTTAACCCCCACAATAACCTTCCTGCTAGTGCTATCAATAACCCCCATGTCAGGGAACCCAGGCATGGGAAAACAGTGTAAGTTGTCTGGATTCTCACAGTGGGGAAGCAGCAGAATTGTGACTGAAGCTCAGGTCTTTCTGACTCCAAAGCGCATGCTCTTTTACACTGTTTTTGCCATCTTCAGAATGTATGTGATGATGATGGTAATCATTACTAGTAATAGAGCAACTGCTCTATTGCTTGGTGGTTCGGTCCTAATTCTCCAACTAGGAGACTTAAGCGGGTGTGTTTGCAGTTATTTTTTGATCCCTGAAAGGCTTGGAACTTGCCTTGTACTCAGCTTGCCAGTTTCGCCTGTCTTTCTCGTTCCGCATCCACGCCGGGTCTGCAGGGCAGTGTAATGACCCTCCATTATGCTCGATTTGCCAATCCTCTGAGAGCACTTGTTAGAAGCGATCCTGTGGTTGGTCACACAGCAGATCCACTGAGACTTTCAAGACCCCCCTGTGAACACGGCACAGAAATATGATTCACTCCAACAAGTTTCCCTTTCCTGGAACTATGTTTCTGGCACCTTTCTAGACACTGAGCTGTGGGAAGGAGTGGGCAGATGTGTGTGGTAGGAACCATTCGATGTGATGACCATCCTCAGGTGGTGGCTGGCAGTTTGCAAAACACTTTTCATATCGATTTTCTCCCCAAGCCTCAGTTTTGTCATCTACAAAGTGGATATAATGACCATAATAATACAATAAAGTCTCATCTTATGAAAGGGTCAGGTTATAATAAGCATGCCACTTTAGGAGAAAATACCATGCAATCACCCTTGACAACCCACCTCTCCAAAGTCCATTTTAGGCAGTTTTTCCTACAACATTAAAACTGATGATTTCCTTTGGTTAAAGTCGTCATAGTGCCTCCTGAGGTAATGAAAATACTTCTCTTCTAAGAGTAGTCGCACTCAACACCAAAATGCCCACTCTGTCAGAGTCTGGAGAGACCTAGGCCTCTAGGGACGCCGTTCAGCTCACAGGCCACTGCTTATGGGGACAGAAGGCTCACCACCCCACCCCACCCGATCCGATCTGAAAGAAGTCTCTTTGCACCATGTGCCTTTCCTTTAAGCACTTATTTGTGGTTCTAGAAGTCCATGTTCCCCCTACCACGCACAGTGCTCTAAGCTTTGCGAAAGCAGAGCCCTTGTTTGTGTTGCTCACCAGTGTCTTATCCTGAACACCAGCACAGAGCCTGGCATGTGCTCATGCGTATTCATTGAACAAGTAAGTGGATGGACAGATGGATGGATGGACAGATGGATGAATGGGTGGATGAGAGACTCCTATGGACTTTATCAAATCATAGATCAGAGTATTACTTTTTTTTTTCAGTGATAAAACATTTGGGAACTTCCTCAAGAAAATGGTACAAGTTGCAATTGTTCTTTCAGACAGAAGGGAAAAGTTACTATAGGTTCCATTTGCCCTTTAGATAACAGACATTACCAAATATCTTGGCTTTTTTTTTTTCTCTCTGCTGTTTAAAAAGTTTTTTAATGAACATTCACACCTTAAGTAGCAAATGACCTTTTCTAGAGCCATCTGAATGAAACGGGGTGAATTGGATGGGTGATATAATTCTGTCCTCAGAAGTATAGAAGGTCCCCAGATAACATGGTTTTGTTCAGGCTTGTTTCATTATAATGTTGATGAGAAAAGGAAAAAAAATGACTCTGTGGCATTTGCATATTCTCCCTGTGCCTGTGTGAGTTTTCTCTGGGTACTTTGGTTTCCTCCCACATCCCAAAGAGGTGCGTGTTGGATGAATTGGTTTGTCTGCAGTGTCCCAGGGTGAGTGAGTGTGGGTGCATATGTGAGTGACCCAGGATGGAAGGACGTCCTCCCCACTGTGGGTTCTGGCCTTGTGCCCTGAACTGCTGGAATAGGCTCCCACCATCCACAACCCTGACCAGGAATGAACGGGCTGGAAAACAGTGATCCTTACTTGTTTTCATTCCTCTTTCTTAAATGTATGGATAGCTCACATGTACTCCATGTTTAATATTAGAAATGTTTGGGGTCTTTATTTAGAACAGGGGTCTCCAAACTATGGCCCGCGGGGCCAGAGGCCCTCTCATCCGGCCTGTGGAGACCTTTTTATCTGAATAAAATAATATTAGATAAATAATTAAAAACAACATCTATGTTTTGATTCTTTTTTATTTGGACCTCAAGTGTGTAGTCGGCCCCCAAACTGCTGTTTGATGGTTAATGCGGCCCGCGGGCTGAAAAGTTTGGAGACCCCTGCTTTAGAAGATGGTGTTTTTGTAATCAGAAATATGCCATGAGAATTTAACTCCTGTTTATATCAATTAGCCTATGGTAACATTGGTTTAATTATGCATCATTTCATTTAAAGTCACAATTTCTAAGAACCTACTGAGGACATTAAGTGAACTTATTGTATAAGATCAGCCTTTTTAAAGGTTTATTTTGTTTGAGAGGTGAGAGAAAGAGAGAGAGAACAGGGGAGGGCCTAGAGCAGTCTTCATAGTTGTACATCATTAGTTGTGACATAGTTTCATTCCACACAGGTGAATGTGGGGCTACGCAGGGCAGGAACTGAACTGGGGGCCTCCCACATTGGAGGCGAGAACCTTCGCCGCCACCTAACCATCCTGGTGGTTACCAATTCATGGCATTTCAGCATATGGGGTTTGCATGGGCCGGGGCCAGGATTCAATCCCCAGACCTTGTGATTGTAAGGCAAGTGCTCAACCTGCTGAGCTATCCCAGCATCCCAAGATCAGCCTTTTTAAACAATGGTTCCTATCTGTAAATAACCCTGCCCTATTAGGGAATGAGGGCTCATCCATATTCCAGCATCCTGGTGTTGAGATGATAGAGTTATTGGAACGAGGAAAAGTGGAAATGCCCAGTTGCTGAGCAGAACAGCAGGACTGGCCTGAGGTATTCAGTCTTGTGGCTACTGGGTTGTAGTACCTCTGTCCATCCATAAATGGTAGCACCCTTTCCACGTGATGGTTTGTTTCCTTATACAGCTTGGTGCTGGTTGTAGTGAGAGATAGGTTTTCTCAGGACAGCAGCCTACAGGATAGGGGCTAGGGTTAGGTCAGCCCCACTTAAGTCTGACTTGTGGAAAGCGAGATGAGAGGGGTCCTCAGCCTTCAAAGAGGGAGCATTTCTTCTGATTGAAAGCAAAATTGTCTTTCCCCCTGCACCTCTCACAGGAAGAGGCGGATTCTGAGATTGTGTGCAAGTGGGTAGGTGCTAACGTATTGTATTCTTGGAGCCCTACTCCATCCTGTTGCTTGCTCAGACACCTTCTATGGCTCCCACCCACCAAATAGCTCAACCGTGAACCTCCTGATTCTGGGCCACACTTCCTGACCTCACTGTTCATGACTCTTCTATGCCCCATTCACTCCAGCCAAAGCAGGCTCCTTGCCATTAAGTAAACATGTTCCTTACGTTCTAGCCTTCATTTCTTGGCCCATACTTTCCCTCCAGCTTGATTCCGTCCATCCTCTGTTGCTAACAAGTCAAAATCGTACTCACCCTTTCAGGCAACTTTCACAGACTGTGCTTCTGTAGGAACTCGTCCCTGATCATCCCAGGTAGAACTTAATCTTTGGCTCTTGGAAATACTTATAGAAGTTAACTGTCCAACTTTCAAGGTACTTATGTTACCGTGTTGTGTGTTTTTTTTCTTTCTTGTGTACTTGTCTCCCATCCATGATTGTTGAGGCCATGGACTATCTTATTTATCTTTGTCTCCCCAGAATTCTTTGGACATAGTAGATCCTCAATCCCTCAACGAACTCATCGTCATTTGTGCCATGAATGACTAAATAAATCAAAACTATTCAGCTTATGTCCTTAAAAACTCATGAAAAAGTATATGTATCCAGTTGTCCAAATTCCCTTGCTTAAAGTAACTATGCTTTTGGCTGATTTGAGTCTGACCTGGCCCTTTTGAAGTATAACCTTGAAGGCAGCCTTAAAGAGAATGCTTTGCTGTGTGTGGCACACCCGTGTGTGCGTGTGTGTGCGTGTGTGTGTGTGTGTGTGTGTGTGAAGGTCATTAGAATAATCTACTTCGCAGTTAAACAAATGTTTGGCATTATGTAAGAGTCATTTAAACCTCAAAGCGAAATCACTCCAGTGCCTTTGTTGAGTTAGAGGGAAGGGAGAGGAAGCCATCCTAACATCTGGCAGAATCTGGTTTGTCCTCAGACCCTGAATGAAGCCAATGACCTCCTCGGTTTTCCTGTCAGCATTGCCATGTTAGAGCGGACAGCTCTTTTTCCGTTATTTTGAAGACACTGGCCAGCGTGGCCAGACACTCAGGTGTCCGTCCTGAGCAGGACGTGCCCATCCCGCAGTGATGGGATGAGAGCAGGAGCTTTCACAGGTCTTTCTTCTTCAGCAGAATACAGGGGGCTTGCTTCGCCACCTTACCTCCCTCCGAAGGGTGCCAGGCATGGTAAAGAGTGAGTAAGCAAAAGAGTACCATCCCATTTGCGTGTGTGTGGGAGTGTGTGGCTGTTGGACACTAATCAGTTCTTCCGTGGAATGTTGAGTAAAAGCACAGATACCAAAAGCAGTTATTTAGAGGAGCCCGTCAAACTCATTTCCAATTTAGTATTTATTGGGATTTCCATGTTAACGCTGCCAGCCTCCTCCGAACTCTCCCTCACCTCTCTCACTTGCTCCTCCACCCCTTCGCTTCCTGTAGCAAAAGAACCTCTGCAAGCTGACGGCACGAAAAGATGGTTGCTGAAGGCAAATAATCACAACTCCTATAGACGAAGCTCTCCAACTATAGAATTAAAGAACCTGAAAATTAGTTCTGGGTTGAAAATCCAGATGTGCTTTGTTGCACAATATTGAATGATTGCTGTTGCATAAGAATTGCTGTCTTTTGGGAAGCATTGTTTAAGACTTTCTTGTTGCTAAAGGTTTTGTGGCATTTGCTTTGATTGTAGAATGCCACCATTAACTAAGAAGTTTTTTTTCTTTCCTGAAGAACACTGGATTGCCACATGAGCATACAACCTCCTGTAAATGAGGAGACTCTCTAAATCCTGTTATCAGCAATAGACAGTTGCATTGGTCAGGTGTTAAATAGGTTGCCTCTGGAGGGCTCAGAGTTTTATTGTTAGATTCCCATTCCCTTCCTGTTCCCCCTAGCACCGTAACCTTTCTTGAAAAATAATGTATTAATAGTAGTGCTCCTTTAGTAAGAGGACCTATCATTGTGCCAGACACTCAACTAGATGCTTTGTGTAGATTAGCTCAGTTCATCCTCCCAACCACCAGGTTATTCTGTTAGTTTTCCCTATTTATCAGTCAAGGAAACGGGTGCACCAGCCCAGGAAGTGAAACCTAGGATTTTTCACCTCTAGAACAAGAATGTTCATTAAACTAGACTACTTGCCCCCACTGATGAGCTATCACATTCATTCAGGTGGTATATACTGAGGGCCTAAGGTGAGTCAGGGATTGGCCTTGGAATGCACAGTGAAGAACCACAACAGACATGCCCCTGCCTCCAGGAAGCTCAGGGTCTACCCCAGAGAGAGAACAGCCAGGAGTGGCTTGGTTTTGGAGGATGACAAGCGAAGGGATTTAGGGAAAGTCTGTTCTACTTGTATTAGTCTCAGATTTTATATCTGTAATATGAGCCAACTGGACTTAAACAAGTGGTTTTAAACTTTAATTGCTAATCAGAACTATGTGAAAAATATGTTTAAAAACACATTTTCCTGGCCTTCTATCCCTGGATGTTTTGATTTAAAAGGCTCAGGGTGGGGTCCAGGAATTTACATTTGCAGTGAGGGTCCAGATCTCAGCCACCTGGCTGTGAATTCCATTAGTGCCCACAAGGGATCTGTCTTGTCACACCTGTGCCCCAAGTGCCTAGCACTGTGCCTGGCATAGAGTAGGTCTCAGTGATCATCTGGTGATAGTTTGAAGAAACGCATGAACCACCTGACATTAACCACAATTTTTGTTAAGGTTTGTGGCTAGGATTCTGAGGGCTCTTTGGGCTCTGAATCTCTGTCATTTTTATGATTGAAACCAGGTTTTTCTCCTACCGAAAGCTCAGACCTGTTATTGGTGAGAAGTCAGTTTACACTAGAGTCTTAAAATCCTGAAGTTGATACCCACATTCTCTGTGTAAATTCTGAAAGTGCTCAGGATATCCTGTTTGTGGTTTTCTCAGTTCATCTGGAAGTAACTTTTGGGCAGGTGGTACCATCTCCATTTTTGGGCTGTCCACGGGCTCTCTCTACTAAAACCTAGCCTGGCAGTCAAAGAACGCGGTTCTTGTCCTCTTAGGCAAGAGGATATCCTCTTAGGCATGTGTGGCCTTGGTTGAGTAACTTGGCCTCTTTGGGCCTCAGTTTACCCTCTGTATGATGGGAAGGAGCGGACTAATTGTCTCTGAGCAGCAGCTTAGCTGGATATCGGGGGACTTTTGAGTAATTACATGCACAGACATGCAGAACTCCCTGTGTCAGCATGCTCTGAAGTCCACTAGGTTAGGGAAGATGTAAGGACTAATGAGGCCGCCTAAAACAACACAGGTCATCTCCACAGAGCATTCCAGAGGGACATACATGATGTAGGTCATTAAGGCAAAGGCTGTGGAGTGGTAGAAGCCTCAGGTGTCAAAGCCTCAGAACTTTGGAACCTTAATTCTCTATCTTGTTAGTTGAGCAATTCCCTGTTCCTCTTGAGAACAAGGTTCAAGGTGTTTACTTCCATGAGGTCCTAACTGTGAGATTCAGCCCTGTGTCCTGTTTTGTTCCCAGTAGCATGGAAAGACTTTCAAAAGGATATGAAAGAAACAGTGCCATTCATGGAGTCTTAGATTCTTCATGTCCATGAAAAGTTGCCTAACCGTTGCTATTCAAGGTATACTTCATGGATGAGCAGTGTCAGCATCATCTGAGAGCTTGTTAGAAATGCAGAATCTCAGGCCCTACCTAGAGCTACTGAATCAGAATCTGCATTTACTAAGATGCCCACATTATTCTACTGCACATGAAATTGGAGAAGCACCAGTCCTAACAGCCCTGAGGCCCCTCTAACATCCTGAGGAGCAGTCAAGCATCCTATTTCGGGCCCCCTCTGACATCTCCCAAATGGTCCTGTTTCATCCTTGCACCAATCCAACCCTTGGTATTTCTTCTTCATCTCAAACTGGCCTGTCTTTCAGTCACTTCTGCCGTTAGCACTCACTCTAGCCTCAGGAGCTCATAGAACAAGATAAATACTTCAGGGCTTCTCATCTCCAAAACCTCACATAACAGTTTCTAACCTTCCTCGTCCAGGAAGAGCTGATCAGCCTTGTGGTGATAATCTGATCTCACCCACCTTCCTCATCCTGTGTATTGAGGCACATTGTAAGGTCACTGGGGCCAGGCAGATAATGAGATAAGAGTCAAGTGAAAAGCCATAAGGAATGGTGAGGACTGTGGCAAACTAGAGACAGACATGCCCTGTCTAAGCAGGGCAGCTGTTGTGATCTTGACAAAATCTTTTTTTTTCACACTGGTGATTAAAAAATAAAATCAAAAGCCAGTGTTAACCAATGACCAGGCCTAAGGTTTTTGTGTCCTTGCTGATAAATATTTGCTTACATTGGATAGAACTACCTGGGTTGAGTCTGACCAAACACAGTGCAGGTGGGATTATGGCCTTCTTCATCCTAGACCAGTAGTTCTCAATCTTGAATTTGCATTAGAATCTATCTGAGGACTTGCTGAAACACAGATCACAGGGCCCTACCCCCAGGGATTCTGCTTCAGGAGGCCCAGAAATGAGCATTTCTACTATAACAAGTTCCAGGTGGTGAGGGTGCCCCTGTTTCAGGGACCACACTTGAGAACCACTTTGCTTGGCGTCTTCCATCAAGGCGTCCTCCATTTATAGAGTGTCTTTAGCTCCACCAAGGGCCTAAAGTAACCAACTAAAGCTCCCAATCTTTGGGTAGCAGAAAAGGGAAAAGGACTTGGGAGGAGGGGTGGAGAATAGATTACTAAACAGCTCATGATCCATCAATCCTGACCCCTAGACTGAAGAGTATTTACCTTGGGTGAGTCCCTAATCCACCCCAAGACTCAGTTTCCCTGTCTGCCAAGTAGGGAAGAGGCCATAGCTCAGTTTCCAGGTATAGTTATATTTGTTCACTTGTTTGGAGATTTGGTTGTCAGTTTATGCAAGAACGTTTTAAAAATGAAATCCCACATGAAACCCCAGTACAGAAAACAGACACATTGCTGATCTGATTGGGGGGGTGGGGGGGGCGGGGTGTCATGCTCCTACTCTCAGTCTCCGCCTCTCCCAGCACTGAGATGCCTCCTGTAGAAATGTAGCTCAACACAATTGACATCCTCCAAAGGAACTTCCAGCCAAGCTTTCATGATTTCTAAGAACCCCGAGAACTGTTTGCAGACACGTGGCCTTTCTTTTCAGTTTCCTTTCCCTCTCTGACCAAGACATCTGGCATGCCAACTTTTCAAAATTTTCTTCTTGCAACTCAGAGAGATGTGGAGGGGAGGGAATACAAGGACTGTTACTATCATTAGAGCTGTTGTAAGGATATTGAGCTATTGTGGAAAATCTGCTAACCCAAGCATCAGCCAGAGACTTAATAAATAGGTGTGTGGATGGTTGTATGCCTGTAGCTTCCTGTTAGTGCTCCTGTTCCAGCATATGGCACATGCAGGCCCTTTGTAGTTAATTACACAGGCAACGGGACTATTGGATTCTGCATGCCAGAGTGACAGGAAAATGTCTGCGGGATTTTTAATGGGCAAGGTGATGCGGAAAGCCATTCTCATCTACGGGGACATGGAATATTGTGGTGCAATGTTACCTTCAGAAGGTTCTAACTGAGCCCCAGGGCCAAGTCTTTAGACTTGACTGTGGCCTGCAAAAGCATCTGCCACCTTCAGATGACCCCACACGCTGGACTGCAGCCTCCTTTAACTAGGGAAACCCTTCCTAACAGGCCCACGGCTGTGGGCTCCCCTCCCCAGACACAGAGTAAACGCCAGGCTCCTTAGGGCTTCTGTGCAGTCCTGTTTTCTCTCAGCCATCCAATTGCTGGCTCATACGTTCCACACAAAATCACCAGATATTTGCGCTCTTTGGTACTGGGCCCCCATTGGGACTGTAGCGATGACCAAGACCCAGCTTCTACTCCTGTGCTCAGGGTTCCTTGGGCCAAGCCCAGCTCTGCCAACTCTCCACCACACCTGGAAGTCTGCCTCTCATTCCTGCTTATCTGAAGTGCACCCCAAAAGTCCTTGGAACTTTCTCCTATTCTCCCAGGTGGCAGTGAACTCCTTAGCACTTTCTGTGGGCCTCTCATCTAAGGGACGCTTACTTACCCTGACCCTTCCCGTATGTAGCCACTAGCCACCTGTGGCTGCTGAGCACTTGAAAGGAGTCCAAATTGAGATGAACACAAGTATAAAATACACACTGGATTTCGAAGACTTAGTACAAAAACAATATATATCAATAATGATTTATTTTTATTGTTTTTGACAGAGAGAGAGACAGACAGAAGGGGGAGGGCCCAGAGCAACCTCCATAGTTGACAGCATTAGTTTTCCATATAGTTTCACTCCATAGGTAGGCGCGGGGCTGCACAGGGCAGGAACTGAGCTGGGAGCCTCCCGCATAGGTCCCGCCAAGAACTGAACTGGGGGCACTCCCCAGTTCAGCATATGAGTCCATATGGGCCGGGGCCGGGATTCGATTCCTGGTCTTCGGGGATGCAAAGTGAGTGCTTAACCCACTGAGCCATCCCAGCTTCCCCCAATCAATGACTTTTAACATTGCGTGGTAAAATAATGTTTTGCATATATTAGGTTAAATAAAATGTATTATCAAAACTAACTTCAGCTGTTTCTTTTTATCCCCAATGTGAATGCTAGGAAGTTTAAAGTTACATATGTGGCTCGCATGTGTGGCTTGCATTATTACCACGTTTCTGTTGGACAGCACCATACTTCCTGCTTTCTCTCTTGGGTGAAAGAAGTGCTTGTCCATTTGCTTTTTCTTTTGCTGGTTTTTGAGTCCCAAGAGGGTGAACACTGTAGGCCCATCATCTTTCTGACCTTTGCACACCTGGGTGGTACATGCCAGACACTAACAGAGGTATACCAAGGGAATTAATAAGTGAACACATGGTGGAGCCCTTCAATCAATACCAAAAGCTCCCTTAGGCTGTGTAAGGACTGGGTCTCTGTTATTAAACTTATGTTCCTTTTTCTTTTTTTATAGTATATGTCATTTGGTTTTTGTTTTGTCTTGTTTTGTTTTCTTAAGGGATCACACAGTCAGCCAAAGAAGATAGTTTTCCTGGGCGATGGGCAAAAGCTGAAGGACTGGCACGACAAAGAAGCCATCAGGAGGGATGCTCAGCGTGTAGGTACGGAGAGCAGGGTCATTGACGGGCAGGCACCGTGGAGAGTTTATACATGTGCGTGCGTGCGTGTGTGTGTATGTGTGTGTGTGTGTGTGTGTGTGTGTTCAGTGGGGTGTCTGGACCTCCTGTTGACTCCCATCAGCCACCTTCCCTCCCCTACATTCTGGAATCCCCCTGTTTATCTGAGAGCTGACCCCTTCTTTTTTCTACTCATATCACCAGGTCCACTGTCCTTAGGAATTTGCCCCACCACCTTTATTGGGCAATGGAAATGTCTCCTTCTTAGGAGATATTTTACCACTGAAATGAGGAGCAGTGAAAATAAGAGCCAGCCTTTATTGAACAACCTCAGGGTGTTGATATAAAGTAGCTTTACACTGGAAAGCACTATAGAAATAGAAGGGATGGTATTTTATTCATTTTTATCTCAGTTAAAGGCACCCATCACTTGCTTTTTTTTTTCAAAATTACATTATGACAAAACCAGATTACAACAAGCCTCTGAATAGAGCTGAAATGATAACTTACCTGGAGTGTGAGGAACTCTAAAGATATTACATGCGTTTTTCTGTATGCCAGTGATTTAAAATGAAGCGTGGGGGTGGGGCGTGCTGCTTAAATTAAGAAAGGAAACGTTTGAAAAGAGCTGATTTGCCAGACAATTATACTAGAATTACTAGAACATTGGGCTAACTAGCAAAAACAGAGGAAGTGGTGGAGAAATTCAGAATAATAATGACCAGTGCTATGTAGCAGGCATCTTGCCTTCATTACCTCCTTAATCAACACACTGACCTTTCTTATCCCGATGACTACAAAGGGCAGAAACCAAGACATAGGCAGGCAAAGGGCCTGTCCAAGACCACATAGCTGGGGGGAGTAGCAGAGCTGGGCTGCGAACTCCACTCTGCCCTGCTCCAGGGCCAGAACTCTGAGTCACCACCCATCCCCAAGTACTGCCTTCCTGAAGCTTCCCTCACTGAGAGAAGCTCCTGGGCTCCTGTGTCTGTTTGCTGCATGTGTGGGCGCTAGCCAACAGTGTGGTCATGGAGCGGTGCACGTTACAGAGAGCAGAGCCCTCTCCCTCATGGGGCGGGATTGCAGTAGCCACAGCCCTGCTTGGGCTCCGCCCCTCAGCTTGCACCTGCCCATCAAGCTGAAGCTGTCACCATTGGCCTTGCAAAACTAAACCGGGTGTTACTCAGAACACACGCTTCAGAAGTTGAGGTGATTTCGAACCACCTGATTTTATTGCCATTTCTGACCCTCGCCAATGGCAGGTCCTTGAGCTATTATTACTGGGCTTGTTGATGTAGACATTTTCGCTCACCATCTCCTCCCTGGGAACCCAGAGAATAACTTCCTGGAGCATCAGGAACTCTTTTCTCAAGTGGATTGTCCAGCAAGAGGAAAGAGTAGCCCTCCCTCCACCCAGTGCATGACCCAGAGCAACATTTTCAGGCAGGTCTGGCCTTGGCTAAGGCAGCTCTTAATTTGTTTGCTGGCTTAAAAAAAGTACCACAGCATCTCATCATTTGTGGCAATTTTGATTTATGTATAAAGTTTACCCTGCCTACAGAGTCATCATACTATTTCCTCACATTTATGTAGTGTTTTATAGTTTGCAAAAAGCTTTCATGTACACAGCATCTCATTTGTAGGGTGACCAGACGTCCCGCTTTTGGCGGGACAGTCCCGATTTTTAACAATTTGTCCCACGTCCCGCAGCGTTTTTAAAAAGTCCTGATTTTTGGAAAGAATGCACAACAAGCTAGGGAACGGCGGGAGATAGACCAAATTTTTAATCAAGAACCCCCTCCCCCCCAGTCAATGGTGTCCCGCTTTACCAATGTTAAAATCTGGTCACCTTACTCATTTGACTCTCAACACGCTGTGGATAGCAGGGCAGAGCCAGCTACAGGTCCGAGAGGTGTTGTGACTGGCCTAGGGTTGATCAGCTCGTGTGTGGTTGACCTGGCCTCCTGTCCAAGTGATTGGAGTCCCCATTCAGGGGTGTTTGGGGCTCCCGACAGAGTGGAGGGAGCAGGGGCTCTGGAACCCACAGGCCTGGTTTTATACCTTTTCTGAGTCCCCGTTTACCCACCTATAGGTTGAGGGCTCTCCTGGCACCCTGCAGACTTGCTGTGGTGGTTACCTGAGAACAAGCTCTGTATGATGTGTGACCCCACAACTGAGTCCATGCTCAGCCCCCGCCCCTCTGCCCACTTCCCCCTGCAGTTCTGGACGTCCACTTCGTGTCCAAGCATAACATTTTATCTTTGTGGTTGTCACCCTTCTCCCCCCACTCCCTTCAATTAGCAACACTGACTTTGCCCTTTGCCTGTAGGAAGTGGAGAACAGGGGAGACCTTACCCCATGACCGACGCTGAGAGAGTGGATCAGGCGTACCGAGAAAATGGATTTAACATCTACGTCAGTGATAAAATCTCCCTGAATCGCTCTCTCCCCGATATCCGACACCCAAAGTAAGTGTGGCCTCTCCCGTCTTCTGGGATACAAGGATTTGGCTTGTGGCTCTTGTCAGGAATTAATTAAAGGAACAGGTACAAGAAGCAGGAGAGTCCCTCCTGTTACCAAGGGCCTTTGGCAGAGGTTCTTGTGCCAAGACGCTCCTGACATGCAGCTGGTGAGGCAGAGGGGTGGTGACATATCCCCAGAAAAGCCATCTCCTGTCTGTTCAGGCGGTGTGAGCATAGGGACTGTGCAATTCCTTTTTGCTCCAGCCCATGGGGAAGTTCGGACCTCAATTTAGAAGACAGTTACAGTCACAGCTCCAACCCTCACTCTACATTGTGTGTGTGACATTTTTATGTCTTTTTTTTTTTTTTATCTCTACTTTAACTCTCCTGTGTATCTGTATGTTGATGTCTTTGTTATGAGCCATCTCACATCATTTGAGAAAGTACATACTATAGTGATTATAAAGATAGCAGTGGCAGCTAACACTGTGTGAACAGATAGCATGTGCTGGGAACATAGTTTGCATTATCTCAGGTTCCTGTGAGGTGGGTCCTAAATGAGTCCCATTTTACAGATGAGGAAACTTAAGGGTTAAAAGAGCATCACAGCTCACATAAAGAGACAGGGTGCCTAAGGAGCTGAGCCAGGCCTTAGTTTACCGTTCAACCAAAAACTATGCTGTGGACCTGAAGCCAGCCTGCCTCCTGGATGTTTTTAGTAGGGTTATTGTGATGGTCGTGGTGATTTTCTAGTTGTTCTTAAAGCTGGTGTGCATTAGAATTATCTGAATGGCTGTGAACACAGGGCATTGAGCTTCACCCCCAAAATTCCTGATTCAGTGGGTCTGGGTTAGGGCCTAAGAGTCTGCATTACAAATAAGCTCCCACACTGAGTGTGTCTGGGGCCCACAATTTGGGAACCACTGCAAAGAGAAGATTTCAGAAAGGCTTCTACACGAAGGCAGTACTGAATGGCAATGAAGGATAAAGTGTTTTGTTCGAGGACTAAAAAGTAGAGCCCAGGAAAAGATCGTAAGTTCTAACACCTATTAAGTGCTCACTGTACGCCAGGCTTTGTTCTAAGGCCATGGTTCCCAAGCCAGTGACATCAGCATCACCCAGGAGTTTGTTAGGTGTGCAGATTCTCAAATTTCAGCCCAGGTTGACTGAATCAAAAGCTCTGGGCAGGGGCTCCACACTCAGTGTTTTAACAAGCCCCCCAGATGATTCTGGCGCACACTTACGTTTTAGAATTGATGTTCTGGGCACTTAAAGTGTGTTAACTCAGCCAAACTTTCCAAAAACTCAGGTAGGTACCTTTATTATCACTGCTTCACGGAAGGGGACTTGAGCTCCAAAAAGGTTAAATAACTTGCATAAGGTGACACAGCTGGTAAGAGGTGGCACCAGCATTTGAAGGCAGGGATTCTGACTGTAGAATCTGTGTTCTTAATCATTGAGCCATAAGGTCTTTCCACCTGTAAGAGCCCGGTTGGCAGAATGCAATAATCGAGAATTAAACTTTGTAGCGATTTTGGCTACTCACAAAACGCTTTCAGCCCCATTATGCCTGTCAGTTCCTACAGCGGTGCTGTGAGTCGGCAGGACTATTATCATCTCCACTTTGTAGATGAGGAAGCCACACAGCCACGGGGGCCCTGCCTGTCCAGTACCAGCCTCCTCATAAGGATTTCCTGCAGTGAGGAGCGTGGACAGGGGGGCCTGGGCACACTTGCCTGTGGGGTTTGCAATTTGTCTCATGGTCTTCACTGTCATGCCTGAGATTTTTTTCATCTAAGTCCAAGAATGTAGTTCAGATATTACTGATGTTTCTGGTTTCAGACCTATGACCTGACTCTGAGGGTCAGAAACTCAATTTATGTGTTTAGCCCCGTGCAGAGTTCAGAATTGTGCACTAATATCTTTCTGGGTCTGGTAAAGAAGTTCATCTGGGAGCTTTATACACTCACCTCAGTCGCTATTCTGTGGTCCTGTGGACTGTCAACTCTGACTGTGTCTGGGGTAGTTTTAAAACATTAGAAAAGCCAGGACCCCACCCCGAGCCACTGGAACCTCAGTCTCAGGGGGCACGGCCTAGGTCTCAGTGTTTCCTAAAACCATTGAAAGCAATTCTCACCTATAACGAGGGTTGAGAACTGCTGGTATGAAATAGGGGATATTTTTGCTTTGAGAGAGAGAAGGTGAGTGTGGTCACAGCTTTTATCCATCCACTCATCTATTCATTCAGTAAATATACTCGTATAAATATAATGGTCTTCTGTGTGCCCAGCCCTGTGCTTAACACCAGGAACACAGTGATAAATGTGCCGTTCTTGCTGCTTTGTGCACAGGGTGGGACAGATGGCATAAGGAGGTCATCACAGCACTTTGAGAAGACAGGTAATGGTGGTAAGCAGAGAGGGCTCGGAACTTCAGAGGACACACACACACACACACACACACCACCACCACCACCCCCAGGCATTGAGGGAAGATGCTGCAGGTAGAGCACTGCCTGGCAAAGGCCTCCAGGCAGGACAGTGTGCGTTCTTCAGCTTACAAATCACAACGGTGAGTCCTTCAGATGGGGTTAGAGCCAGGATGGGGATCCGACCCCTTTGTCTCCCAGGGCTCATTCCTGAAAGAGGAGTTCTGCAAAGAGAATTCAGGAAGGTCTGTAAACTGAGCAGGCAGACACCACGTTTTTCTTCATTAACCTCTAACTGGAATTTGGTGCTCCCTTTGGTTACGAATGTTGACAACAAAGCACCTGTGAAGTAGTCACCAAAAGAATCATGTGCTTTCCAATCACTTGGTATCTTGCCATGTCATGGACACTCATCACTGCTTTGAAATGAAGGTAATTTTTAGAACTTTCACTAGATCTGCTCATTTCATGTGTTCGTGAAGGAACACATTTATTACCGTATTTTGCTTTTTCTATAATTTTGATAACTATAAGTCAGTCTAATTCGTTTCCTTTACAATCTTATTTTTAACTAAAGCATTGCTTTCAGAAGTGTCCGTATGTTTTACCAGCCTTGCAGAGCGGTCTAGGACATCGCTACGGTGAGGAACCCCTGTTCTGGATGGATGGGAATCGAGCCTAAGCGTGCCGCAGGCTCCTGTTACCAGCCCTCCCTCCCAGCCAGCGTCCAAGTCTCAGTGAAAGGTGTGGCTGCATCCAGTGCTCTGACACCCCCATTTTTAGAATCCCCCGTTGTGGAAGCTGACTTTTCAGAGATGAGTTGACAGATGTCTTGAAGAGCCTTTCTTTTCTCCAGAGGGGGAATGCTCCTGCAGTTTGACAGCAGAACTGTGTGAATAAATTAGAGCAGTAGAGCTGCTCATTCCCTCCGGTTTTCTGTTTTTTGTTTTTTGGTGGGGGGTTTTTTTTAGCTTAAACAACTTCCCCAGCAGGAGCTGAGGTTTATGTTTGCCTTTTATTCCTTCGAATTGAGTTTTGGCAACAGCGTGTCAAGAACAGGACTGAGGGGCTGTTTGTTGGTGCCAGCTGCACCTGCTTCCCCCAGAAGCTGCGCTGGGGAACACGCAGCCACAGAGAAGGGAGGTGAGGACCTTGGGCCTGACCTGCAGGGCTTGCAGGTGGGAGGCGGCCAGCTGGCTTGAGCAGGTCTGCCCTGTGCGTTTCCTGCCAAGGGAGCAAAACAGAGGCTGGCTGGTGGGCTGGCCCAGTTTCCCTGCTACCTGGAGGCCTCCCTGCTGGGCTGTGTGACAGCCGCACACAGGCCCCTCAGGGGCACAGAGCTCATGGCTATGGAGCCATCGCTGCCCACGTGGCCTGGGTCAGAAGGTTCCCGTGCAAACCCCTCTGTTGGGTGATCAGTTTTTACCACACGAAGATCGTCCATAGCAGCAGTGAAAGTGGTCTACAGCCCTGACCTGCTCTCTCCAGTCCATAGGGTAACCTTCCAGTAACGAATGAGCCTGAATGGAATCTTTGTTGCAGCAAAAGGCCCTAACCTACCTGGATTCCTGATTCCATGTCCCTTTTTGCTTTTCCCTTTCTGTTAAATTAGCATGGCTTATTTATGGGATGCGCTGAATTTCCTCAAAAGAACTCATAAGCCCATATAATTAAAATAAACCAGTCTTCTATTGAGTGCCTTTACATCCCCAACAGGTTAGAAAAACAACAATGGAGGGAGTTATATTCTATTACCTTTGACAAACATTATTGAACGTGTACTCTGAAAATAAAATGACTATTTGAAAGCAAAGGAAGGTAAAGCCAACCATATTTGTAGTAGTAAAATAATACCTGTGTCCCAATATGAATGTACACATACACATTAAAAATGCTATTTAGGAGCCAAAGTGGGGTAATGAACTAGATTTACTCCCATGCCTGCAACAATTAGGGGAGGGGGGAAAAAAGAAAAGATGTTAGACCCAGGAATGAAGGACAGTAATCCCCAGGAGTTGGGGAGCAGATGAGGAAGTTGCCTGAGCTAACTGCCTTGAGAGAGTTTCCAGGCCATGATGTGGGGAGGGGAAGCACAGGTAGAGCCCCAAGGACGTCCTGAGTTGATGGAGCTGAGAGTTCAAGAAGAACAAAGAGCAAAGAGCTCAGAGGACAAGGTCCTGAAGAAGAGACAGCTGCAAGGACACTGAGCTACAGTGATCTGTGGAAGAAGGTCCCCTGAAGTATTCAGCAGATTACCTGTGAGCTCCTTCCTGAGGCTGGGGGAGGGTTCATCCAAAGGAATTAGCAGGAACAGCGCCAAGAATACTGCCTCTTTCCACAGCTCATACTGGAAAACCTGTGATTTGTAAGTCGTGGAGAATTGGGTAGAACACTTAGAAGAGTTTTGCCTCAGTGCAGACTCATTAGCCCTAGATGGAACCGTTGCTCTGGATCAGTCTAAAAAAGCATAAATTATAACCCAAATTAATCAAACTGTTTCTTACCTACATCCCAGGGCAAACCTCGAAAATACTTACAGAAATATAAAGTATTTATCACTAACCAAGATAAAAGCCAACCGAAGATGATCAGACATACAAAGAAGTAGAGAGAGAAACATGGCTCATAGTAAGCAAACTACTCAGTCAACAAACCTCAAGTTGACACAGATGTTAGAATTAGCAGAGAACACTAAGACAATTATAACTGTGTTCTATGTGTTTAAAAAGTTAGAGGCATAGGAGATATGAAAAAAACCCAGCTGAACTTCTAGAAATGAAACCAACAATGTCTAAGGTGAAAAATACAGTATATTATACAGTAGATTAGATATTACCGGAGGGGGTGGGGGGTGAATCTGAAGATATAAGAAAAGAAACTATTCAAAATAAAATACACAGAGAAAAAATAATTTAAAAGAGTATTAATAAACCATGTGATAATTTTAAGTGATCGAATATTCACGTAATTGGAGTCCATGAAGGAGGAGGGGAGTAATGGCCAAAAGTTTTTTTTAATTGAATGACAACTATAAAACCAAGATCCAAGAAGCTCAATGAAACCCACTTTCAAAAAACATGAATAAAACAACACCAAAGCACATCATAATCAAATTACAGAAATCCAGTGATGAAAAGAAAACATTTTAAAGAATGTTTAGAAGATAAAAATGACAAAGATAAAAATGACAGAACTTTCAGTGGAAACAATGCAGGGGAAAACACAGTGTGGCAACATCTTTAAAGTCCTGAAAGTGAAAACGCTCTCAACCTAGAACTCTGTACCCAGTGAAAACAGCTTTCAAAAATATAGGCAGAATAGACTTTTCAGACACACACACACCACGACTGAAAAAATTTGTCGCAGCTGTTATGTACTTATTATAAATGTTAAAGGAAGTCTGTTAGAAAAAAATACAAAATAAAATCATGAAAACTATTCAGTTAATTCAAAAGAAGCCAGAAAAAGAGGGAAGAAGGAACAAAGATCACAAAGGAGAAATCGAAAGCAAGTGCCAAAATGATGGAACTTAACCTAAGCACATTAATAATCACATTAAATATAAATGCTTTAATCGTTTCAGTTAAAAGGCAGAGATTCTTGGATTAGATAAGAAAACAAGATCCAACTACATGCGGCCCACAAGCAACACATTTTAAATATAAAGATGCAAATAAGTTAAAAGGACAGAAAAGATCTACCATGCTAACACTAGTCAAAAGAAAGCTGAAATGGCTCTATTTTACTATAGGTAAAAGTAGATTTCAGAACAAAAACTATTAACCGAGATAAAGAAGGTCATTTCATAATATTAAAGGGCCCATCCATCAAGAGAATATAGCAATCCTAAATGTCATTGTACATAATAAGAGAACTTCAAAACACATGAAACAAAAACTCATAGAACTGAAAGCAGAAATAGACATAGCCACAATTATGAAATTTCAACACTTGTCTCTCAATAATTCATAGACAGACAGAAAATCAGCAAGGATATGATAGACTCGAACAGCACTATCTACCAAAGTGATGCAGTTGACACTTATAGAATACCCATTAATAGCAGAATACACAGGGAACATTTACCAAGATAGGCCATATTCTGGGCCAGAAAACAAGTCTCCATAAATGTAAAAGGTTTGAAGTGATACAAAATGTGCTTTCTGACCACAGTGGAATAAAATTTAGCAGCCGATAACAGAGCACCCTCTTAAAAATTCTAAGTATTTGGAAACTATGTGACTCACTTATGAATAACAGATTGGTCAAAAGAAGAACCCAAAAGGAAAATTAGAGAGTATTTTGAACTGAATGATAATGAAAACCGAGTAATATCACAATCTGTGGGATGTCACTAAAGCAGTACTTATGGAGAAATTTGTAGCGTTAAAGGCCTACATTAGAAAAGAATGGTCTCAAATTGATGACATCAGCTTCTACTTTAAGAAACTAGAAAAAGAAGAGTAAATAAATATAGAAGATTAAAAGAATACAAAAATCTCAAAGCAGAGAACAGTGAAAGAGAGTATAGAAAACCAGTAGAGAAAAATCAGTAAAACCAAGCTGGTTCTTTGAGATGTTCAATTAAATTGATTAACTTCTGACGTCTGACGTGATGGGAAAAAAAGAGAAGATGCAAATTACCAGTATCAAGAACAAAAAAGGTGACATAACTACAGATTCTTTAACTATTAAGAGAATAATAGAGAAATATTCTGAATAATTTTATGCCTATAAATTCAACAACTAAGATGAAATGACCAAGTCCTTGAATGACACAAAGTACCGAAGATTACTCAAGAAGAAATGATTAATTTGAATAGCCCCACATCTAGTTAAGAAATAGGTATTGTAGTCGAGAGCCTTCCCACAAAGAAAACTCCTGGCCCAGATGGGTTCACTCCCTCATCCAATTCCCACCATGCCCAGAGGTTTGTCAGACCCTCTGTATACAGTGATAGGCATGGAACACATATTTTGTACATACTAGCAGTTTTTACCCTTTTTATCATAATTTATGTGGTGGAGTAAGCTTACTGGACACTTTTATAGTGGAGGAGTTCAGTATAAGATCAGCACCCCAGAGATGCCCAGGATGTGGGTAGCATGGTAGATCTTTTCTATCCTTTTAACTTATTTGCATCTTTATATTTAAAATGTGTTGCTTGTGGGCCGCATGTAGTTGGATCTTGTTTTCTTATCTAATCCAAGAATCTCTGCCTTTTAATCTCCCTAGTTTGGCAGATTGTTAGCCAGTGGTGTAGGGAGGGGCTGAAGCCTGAATGGTTTGTGAGCCAGGAAAAAAAAAAACGTCCAGGTTTCTTTGGAGCATCACTGATTTTTCAGGAGACTTCAATTGGCTCGCCTCTGAAATTAAATGACTCCTTTCTGAGCAACAGTCTTTCTTTCAAGACAACTGTTATCGATCTATTGGACTTAGTGTTGGGACTTAAAGGTGCTTGTAAGCCTTAACATAAAATGGGAACCAATAAAATTTCTCAAATCAACTTCTTTTCTGTAATTTTTAAAATAGGTTTCAATGAATTCAGCTCTTCGGTTGAAATTGCAGAGATAAATGGCTTAGAAACAAAAATGGCTGCCTGTCAACTAAAACTCAAGTGGGCATGTATGTCTCTACAATGTAAGCCAGGTACAAACCACCTGACATCCTTGTGAGATAATGGGTGGATTGTGTTTCTTTAGTCATTTCTGCAAACAGATGCAATTGACAGGTCTTCCAGAAATGAACGCTGTGCTATCTGTTAAATAAGAACTTTTCTCATTTATCAAGTGCGTCTGTGCCAGGGATTGTGCTGAGAACTTTACTAGCCTGGTCCCACCTTGAGGTTTTGTGTGATGATACTTTTTATCCTTTATGTTTTGACATTATCTTCTTGTTTACAAAAACACTGTCAACCACAATCTCTCGTGATTCAGCCTCTCTGAAATTGTACCTAATGGGTACAATTGTACCTAATCACTAGGTTCATTTCCCAGATCCACAAACTGAGCCTGGGAGAAGCTCAGCTCTTTGCTCCAGTTCACACAGCTGGTGAAGACAAAGAAGACTCAAACCCGGTCCCAAGCATGCGCCGTTTCTACTGCATCGTGCACAGACTGAGACCTATTCTTCACAGAAAAGGAGGGAGACATTTTAAAATTCTTATCATTTGTGCACAAAGGTTCTCAGACCAGGCGTGCGAGCAGGATTGGCTAGATACCTGGGCACAACCTGCAGACCACTCAGCTTGCCTTTCCTTCACCATGCTGAAGGTAGTGTATGCCTGTCCAGGAGCAGATAAACAGCACTCGGTAAAATTGGCTACAGAGATGAGTTTGATTGCTAAGTGGAACTGGCCTTGAAAAGGCTTAAGGAAAAAGAGAAAGATGACTGGAAGATAAAGGCGATTATCAATTCTCTTCCTTCATTAAGATGGTATTAGGACAGCAGGATAATAAGACGAGCACAGAGCAGCTTAGTTTAGAAGCACTCTTATGTAGAATAGACCACAATTCCTTCCTGATTGTAAGCCTCCTCCACACTTTTTTTGAGGGGAGAAATCAGTATTCCCCTGAAGACACACACCTCTCTCTCTCTCTCTCTCTCTCTCTCTCTCTCTCTCTCTCTCCCTCTCTCCCTCTCTCTCTCTCTCTCTCTCTCACTCACTCCTTCCCTCCTTCCATTCCTAAATCTTCCCAGGTAGTGAATGGTGTGAGTGGTAACAGTTTAGCTTACTGTAGTTTTTTTCTTCGTTATGCAACATACATAAACATATGAAAGGGTTTGGGGTTTGGTTTTATTTTATAACAATGTGATTGTACTGCACACCTTTTATTCTACAAGCAGCTTTGTTCATTTCGTACGTTGTGGTCACATTCCTAAGGCACTTCTAATGGGTGTGTAATATTCCACAGGAATATAATCTACTCAACCACTCTCCCGTTGACAGGCAGACCGGATGTTCCCAGGTCTTTGCTTCTGGAAACAGTGACACCAACATCCTGAACACGTCTTTACATTTTTGTTTCTTCCTTTCTCCTCTTTCATGAATCGTCAAGACTCTTCATAGTAAAGCCCATTTCTTCCAAACGACATTTGCCTGGCAGCTGGCATCTAACTGGGATAGGATCTGAGGTGTGGTCCTTATGGTTGTTGTCTCATTCTGGTAATTCCAGGCACCTTGACCTTTCCTATCATATTGATTAACCAGAGTTCCTCCTTCCTGCTGTCAGCCTGTGTTTGAGCATGTAGAACACATTGCCTGTTATATCTGTAGGAGGACCGGTTTTATCATGCAAAACAGCTGGGTAAAAAAAAAACTGTTGGATTTTGCTGTATGCTTTAAAATTTGTTGTTGTCATTGTTGTTTTGTTGTTGTTATAACTGTTTTAAAGCTAAATATGATCTAAACAAAAGGGTTTCCAAAATGTGAGTTCAAAGGGGAGGAAAGGCAACACAACCAAGCTTGTGCCTAAAGTCCCTGGAGCAAAACTGGTGATGAACTGGCAGCGCAGAGGGGCCTACTTAATATTAATAAACCCTTGTGATTCTCTTACCTGTTTACTGAGAAGAGGGAGGAGGTGGTAGGTGTGGCTGACTCTCAGCAGAACCTCCCCTGAATGGAAAAGGACCTTCACAAACATGTCGGCCTTGGTGCATTTTGTCACACTCATCTTCTGGCTCCTCTAATTCCAGCCAGACGGTGTTAAAGAGGAAGCCAGCACCTGTCTTATCCCCCAGCCGAGGTGGGAAGCCTTGCTGTCAGGGTGTGTATGGAGTTTCTGGAGGTGGGGACAGGCAGGAGCTTTTCACAGCATACCCACAGAGACCCAGTTTCTTCCTTTTTGTTCCAGAACCTGAAGCTACTTATAACTTCCACTTAGCTTCTTGGTGGAACCAAAGCCCACTGGAAACATTATCATAATTTATTACTGCTTATATTCCATGTAACACGGACAATGGCTTGTTCTTTGCCATTGTAATCCCAGGGCTCAGCAGAGTGTCTTGTAGTAGGTGCTCAGTAAATATCTATCAAATGCATGAATGATTGAGGGAATGAGCACATGAGAATGTTTCAAGCCCTGAGCTGGTTGTGAAACCTGGCGTACCAGAAGTGGGATGTAGGGAAAGCCGGGATGGCTCAGCGGGTTGAGCGCTCGCTTTGAGGCCACGAGGACCGAGGATCGAATCCCGGCTCCGGCCCAGTCAGGACCCACATGCTGAACTGGGGTGTGCTTCCCGAATGCGGTGAGGCCCCAAGTTCAGTTCAAAAAAAAAGAAGTGGGATGCATGTCTACAAGAGCAGAGCTCTTACATAAGCGGTACTGAAACCTCACGCCCTTTCCTGGGATGGCCATCCCTGACTACAAGAAAATGAAAGTCAGAACATTCTCTGTAGAGAGTCCTCCACTTTGACCCATCTCCAGGGACAGAGCTACTTCTTCCTCCCTGTGGCTGTTTTAATTATACAATCTCACCTAGTTCTCATGACATTCTCAGGGAGTTGTCATGCCTGTTTCTCAGATAAGTAAACTGAGGTTCAGCAGGGGATGGAACCCTGCTTCGGGTCTCACAGCTGCAGAGTGGCTGTCAGGATTTGAACCCAGGTCCTGAGCACTCTTAACTCCCACAGGCACATACCGTATTTTCCAGCGTATAAGACGACCGGGCGTATAAGACGACCCCCTAATTTTACAGTTAAAACATAGGTTTAGGCCTATATTCGCTGTATAAGACTATAGCCTCGGAAGTGGGGGTAGTCTTATACAGCGAATATAGGCCTAAACCTATGTTTTAACTGTAAAATTAGGGGGTCGTCTTATACGCCTGGTCGTCTTATACGCTGGAAAATACGGTACAATGTCAGGTTTCTTCATCTGACTTGCATTTCACTTTGGTCTGTGGATAGTGTCTCATGCTAAGGAATTAAATGTGTTTTATAGTTCCCTTCAAAATGATTGGATTGTTCTGTTTCACAGTTGACTTGGAGAGAAGATTTTCACAACACTTGCTTCTGATTTTGACTTTTTTTTATTATTATTATTCTAGTGTTCCAGCATTAAGCCCTGAGGGCACATCTGAAGGGCCAGTATATTAGATTCTTTTTTGTGTCCCAAGAGCTCAGAATCCTTTAGGCAATATTAAATTGGGGACTTCTCAGTGACAAATGAGCTCAGTTATCTCCCTGTCCTCCCACTGCCTCGTGCCTCCCCCACTGTAGCCCTGAGCCCAGACCACTTTCTCCTGGTCAGCGAATAAGCAAAATTCTCTTTCTATAACAGGAAAGAGAGGCTGCACCCTTCAGATCAGAGATAATGTCTGGGAAGCAGTAGTTGCTGCCTCTGTCCTTCAGAAGCCATCATTAGGCCTACAACAGATTCATTTGTCTGAAAGGGCTTAGAGATTATCCAGTTATATCAGCAAAGGGTTATTTTAGTTGTAAGTGACAGAAACCTAAGTCAGACCAACTTAAGAAAAGAAAATGTATTGTCTCATGTACTGAAAAGGCTCGGAGTAGACCTTGGCTTTAGCCATAACAGGATCCAGGTCCCTAAATCATGCCAGCAGAAGCCTTTCTCCACCTCTTGGCTCTGTGTTCTCTTCTGTTGACTTCAATTTCAGACAGGGGCAGTTCACATGGTGGCCCTAGGCCAACCCGACATAACATCTTCCTATGTTCAGTTTCAACAGGAAAGCGCGCTCAGTTTCAACCTCTCTCCCAATTGTCTCAGCAAATACTTACTTTGATTTATAGCTTCCCATGCCTGAACCCAGTCACTGTGGCTGGGGAGATGCAATGATCTGATTGACTGAGCCAGGCTCCATTGCCTACCCTTGGGGCAAATTAAGGTGCTGCCTCCAAACCCTATAGAAATGAGGGGTGGAAGGAAAATTGGGATGCTATTATCCGAAGAAGGAGAAGGAATACAGAGCAGGCACTCAGACTTACCTGTTACATCAGTCTAGCTCCCTTGGTGACTTAAGGGAACCTGAGGTCCAGGGAGAAGAGAAGACTTAAATTGTTTCATGGCAGAGCAGTCACTAGAAGCCAGAACGTCAAGCTCCTACTTAGTTCCCTCAGTATGATCTATTTATTCTTCTCTTTGTACAATTAATAGCATTGATACATTATTCCTATAAAAACGTTAATATGTATATAGGGCAGAGGGGTTTAAATCCTGGCTCCAGCCCTTACCAGCTGTTTGACTTGAGGCAGGTTATTTAACTTCTCTCTGCCTTGTTTCCTTCCTCTTTGTAACGAGCAACGATAGGCTCTACCTCCTAAGAGCATTGTGACAATTAAATGATTTAATGCATATAAAGTACTGAGAACATTGCCTGGCATAATGGAATATTTTCTGTTATCATCGTCAACTTCCAGTTTATTTTTTAGCTTATTGGCAATCCATAGTTTGAATTTTTCACATTTATTTAATCCTCTCCTGTTGATGGACATTCACTTTGTTTCTACTCTTTTCACTACCAACCATGCCTCTTTGCCCTCAGACTGTGCTCTTCTAACTAAACATGGCCCGGTCGGGGTAGGGAACTCGTCAGACCATGAACCAGATGTCAGTGGAAGTGCTTGTGCAAGGGATAGAATGCTTTTCACGCAGGTCTTCATTGTAAGGTTTGATACTCCACAAGTGCCCCTTCCTTTATGGTGCCAACTGGGGCCAGAAATTCTGAGCCAAGAGGACATCAGGGTTGATGCTGGGTGCTGGCAGTTTCACGGTGTCACTGCCTTGACCCTCTACACGGCACCACACTACTGATCCAGCCCACAGAGGGGCTCTTCCAAGCCTCTCAGGAGGCTGCGCTGCATCTAGGAGCCGTCAAGTCCATGTACTTCCTGCCGTGTTGTACAAGCAGGTGTATATATGTTCAGAGAAGAACGCAGAGGAAGACATACTCTAAATGTTTAACGCCCCATCGGCACTGGGCAGGATGCTGCGTTTTTTATCAGTTGTTTTCAGCCTTTCTGTGTTTTCCAGACTTACACAAAGCAGTTATCACTTTTATCATCAAGAAGTGCACACATATAAATGTTATTTTAAGTAGACACTATCTAGATTTGAGTTCTGTGTCCAAGCCACTGATCTTTCTGGGCTCTGTTTTCCTTACGTGGAAAACAGGGTGTGCACACCCTGGTTCCTCTTCCTCCTGGGGGCTGGCGCAGATTAGAGGAGTGAGGAAAGTGCTTTGTAAAGTAGCGGGCACAATAAACCATGGGGAGGCGAAGGCTATTATTGTCTGGTCACAGCCCAGCCCAGCCTCTTCCCTTGGGAGCAGTGCCCTCGTTTCTCCTTCCTGGAGGTCACGCCCTCTGTGGCTCCTCTAGGGAAGCATCGGCCAGGGGATGCTCTCTGTTTACCATACAGGAAGGAACTGGGTGTACGCCACCATCCAATGTTGACATCTCAAGACAACATGAAGATGGGTCTCAAAAGCGACTGCTAAGATGGGGGTGTCCCTTGGGTGAGTGGTGGCCTCCTGTCTTCATCCTTGCCATCCCCAGGCCACCTCTGTCTACTGTGATCTGAGGCCAAATAGGGGGAGAAACAGGGATTTTTGCATAAGCTGCCAATAGAAAGGTGGCCCTTGGGCAGGTCTGTGGAACCAGGTTTCCTGCTGGCTACTGGAGAGATTCATGTCACACAAGTTTTTATTTAAACAAGGAGACTCTACTAAGCTGGGACCAGACTAATGACTAGTGTCCATGGCAAAAGTTAAATTCCGTTTTGTACTTATTTAGTGGGTGAGTGGGTGGATAGATGGATGGATGGAAAAGGGAGGGGGAAAAAGGAACCTAAAGAAGAAAAGAGGCCTACGTTCATGGCTATGATTCTAGCCTTTTATTTGAGTTCTGAATAATCTGTTATTCCACAATTGAATTAAATTAAAAGCTAATTTAGTCCATTATGGCATTGTCTCCTTCCCTTACTGTACGGTGGTGTCTCTGTGTCTGCTGGCAGATGGTGGGATTTGAGAGAGTGCGGGCTGTCTGCTGGGTAATAGCTCTATTGTAGTCCACCCCTTGGACTACAGGCAATTTATTACAGCTCCACCCCACAACCCTGCTTCAATTGCACAAGCTTCCTGTGAAATTGGATGGAAGGCAGGATCCTTTGTAGAAAACTAGATGCTGTCTGTCTCTCTGGGCCACAGAGGACTGAACTGAGTTTTAAGGGAAAAGGATTTTTAGGAAGTGCTTTTGTTTATTTGTGAAGGCTGACATAATGAAGTTGGAGAAGGCTCCCAGAGAAAGCTGAAGTGATCAAAGGGATTAGAGGAGGTGGGGAAAGAGGCAGAGGGCTGCATGCGGCCTGGATAAAACCAGTTCACCCAGATGAAAGAGCAAGAGGGTAGAGGCAAGAAGTCATGGGTCCCAAGGGGAAAGAGAGAGACTGACTTGTCCATCAGAACTGGACCACCAGGATGAGGGGTTCACACAGCTGGGACTGAGCCCTCTGCCAGGTACCAAGGATACATTCCTGCTCCCCTTCCCCAGCATCCCTGGGTGCCTCTTGCAGAAGGAACTTGAAACTAAGGAAATGGCATTTCAACTAAATTATACATTCCAAAAGGGTGAGTTTTATGTTGTATTTTATGGTATGTGAATCATATCTCAATAAGAGGAGATACAATATAAAATTAAAGTTCAGGAAAACTCTGTAACCCTGTATATTTAATGTAAAATTTCAGCATAAACACACGATGTAGCCATTAAAATATACTTCTGGCTCTGACCACTATAGAGGTATAGAAACTATAACCAACCCAGTAGTAATGGATGCCCGTGGTGCCCTTCATGGGCTTAGTGTGCTGATGATTTTAAGGAGCCAGGGTTCCTTGGCAGAATGGCTGATTCCAAGTTAGGGCAGGGAATATACAGGTTAAGCCTGGAGACTCTTCTGATATCAATTATCAGAAAGCCAGGAAGCCATTAGTATTTGGTGGCCAGGTTCAAAGGACTTAGTAGCCAACTTGAGAAGACTCCTTTAGGCTAAAGATGGGCTTATTCAGGAACCAAATAAGAATAATACTTGCATTGAATTGAAACATATTGATAAAATTTGTGAGTTTTCATAATGAAAACAAGTGATTGGTCATCTTTGGAGAATGCTAGTCATTCTGAAAACTGGTAAACAAAGAATCAAGAACTTATCCTGTCTTTACTATACTTGAGAATAATCAAAGAGATGATGTGGTAGTTTTTCTTGATAGTAGTCATAGTATTCCAGCTAGTTAACAAAGAATGATAGAATTAGAACATCACCATTTTGCAAGCCCTTGATGACAATAAAGTATTTATACCTTGATCATCAATGGCCACTAATATCACAAAAGAAAAGACAACTGGACATTACGTGTTTCCCATGGTATGCTCACACCACCGCCTAAGAAGAGGTTGCCAGAATATCTCATCGAATTCGGTCAAGTGTCCAGATCTAACTACCAATTGACAGGAACCAAAGCAGAGCAGAGAGAGGAACATGTTCAAAGACACAGTGCCAGTAACAAAATTCAGACTGTGGAGAATCCCATAGGACAAATGACCCATTTTCTTCACCAAATATATTATAAGGAAAAAAAGAGACTTATGAGGTATGTCAGCTAGAGCCAGTCTCTGGACCTTGTCTTGATCCTGATTTATACAAACCAACTAAAAAGACACAAGATCAGGGAAATTGGAACACCAATTAGATGTTTGGTGATAGTAAGGAATTATGTTAATTCTCTGGGGTGTTACAATGATATTAAAGGCCCACAGGGGCAGGGCCTTTCACCCCCAGCTTTACCACGGCTGATGGAGTGCTGAGGAGACATTGAGCCCTCTGTTGGGAGACCACCGGGAGGGAAGATGAGGGGGCTGAGCCAGAGAAGCCCAGTTTATTCTTCCACACTCGTGCATCAGTGGTTTCTCCTCCATTGGAGAGGAATGTGCAAGGGGTGGGGAGAGAGGCCAGGGTGTTACTGAAAGTGTCCTCCATGTGGAGTTGTGAGGATGGGCACCCATGTTCTTCTCACAATCGAGGCTCAAACCACTTAGTACACTTGAAGCCCCAAACCCCGGGGCTGCTCTCTCAACACTGGCCGTCCCTGTCCCACGCCTTGTATACTTACCCTGTGCACTGTGTATGCAGAGGTTGGAGGCAGGACTTCTAGATGCCCAGTCGAAGGAGGTTCTGAGGTGACTGAGGTGTCCTCAGCTTTCACTGGTTCCTGAAAGGCTGGAGGGGAAGTGGGATTTGTGGTTAGCCATACCATGTGCCTGAGTTCTCTTGGCAAAATGAGAGCTGAACCGGTCCTCTCCCTGTCCCCTGTGCCTCCCTCTAGCTGCAACAGCAAACGCTACCTGGAGACGCTCCCCAACACCAGCATCATCATCCCCTTCCACAACGAGGGCTGGTCCTCCCTGCTCCGCACCGTCCACAGCGTGCTGAACCGCTCGCCCCCGGAGCTGATCGCTGAGATAGTGCTGGTGGATGACTTCAGTGATCGAGGTACGGCTCCCTGCCCTCCTTTACCGCGTGACATGCCAAAGGGGTGGCAGGCTTTCCCTTCTTCTGCAGCACCCACATTTGGGCCACTGTTTGATGCTTGCTGTATGCCAGGTCATGAACCTGGCACTGTACACACATTATCTCCTTTAGTTCTCACAACAACCCATGTAAGAGGTTCTGTTTTTCTCCCCTTTTGTATCAATAGAGAAATGCATTAAACTGCAGATAACGGGAAACTTGATAACAGCTCAAACTAGTAAGGGGTTTCTTTCTTTCTTCATTCATTCACTTTATACTAAGATTGAGGATTGGTACAGCTGCTCAAGGCTTCTCTCTTCCTGCTTCACATTCTCATGGTCACAAAATGGCTGCTGTACCTCTGGAAAGTCTAGTTTCTAGGCAGTAAAAAGGAGAAAGGGCAAAGACTATGCCTTCTTATTCAGGAAAGTCCTCTGATTCAGGACAACTTTTGACCAGAACTGTGGCATTCAAGCACCTCTATCTGCAATGGTGACTGGCCATGTGAATGTTTTGATCTGGGGCCTCTTTAGTTGAGAAGGAAAAGGGAGAAGTATATTCAAAGTGTTGAGTGAGCCCCTCTGCTGTATTTTCCACTCCATTTCACAGATGAGAAAACTGGGGCTCAGAGAGGCTAAGTGACTTATCCCGGGTGCTGATGACGTGACTGAACCATGTCTGTCTGGCCCCAAGCGTGTGATCGTAACCACTAGACCACACTGCCCTCCAGCCAATGATCTCAAGATTATTCTTTGCATCAAAGGTTTCACCAGTTGCAGCAAAACCAAGAGAAGTCCTTTCCTCCACTCACCGTCTTACAGAGGCACTAATAAGTGATGAAGATTACTCTCAGTGCACTCAGAATAATCACAGTTGACCTGCCTGTCATCCCATATTTAATACTACACTCCTAATTCCGTGCCTTCAGTATAGGGTCCTCAGTAGTGTGTCTGTGTGTGTTCTCACATTCTCATGCATGCACACACATCATGAACTCAGTTCTGACCACCTCTAAGAGGCCTCCCCAACTTTTGACCTACGACACTCATTCTCATGGGACCTTTTCCTTTTCCTTCTGAGCTCTTATCATAGGCAGAATGAACGTACTAAGAAATGTAACATGCAAACGTTGTGTGTGTAAACCCTGGCTGGTTGCAGGTCTCCCCCACTGTACATTCTGAGAGCAGGGACTACCATATCCCATCGGTCTTGTTCACCAATCATCCCCAGCTCCATAGGCACACACTTTGTGCGTGTTTGATGAGCGAATGACCAGAGCTCATTTCCTCTGTTCCCTTAGTACTTCCACCACGGTTACAGTAGCATCTAGTGCCTTCTATGAGATTTATGTGTGTCCCTGAATTGAAGTCTGCGAGCCCACTGATGCCGGGGGTGTGTCTCCTCGTCTCCACAGCCCTGTTCTTTAGCAGACAGCCCAGCAGTAGTTACCTCTTTGATCCTGGCCCTGTCACTTACCACATCCGTGATTTTGACCCAGTCACCTGACCTCTGTGTGCTTCAGTTCCCTCATTTGTACAATGGGACCATAATAGTGTGTACCTCTCAGATGGCGGTGACTAGTAAATGAGCTATATGTCAAGTCACTACTATTGTAAAGTACTCAGGACAGTCCTGGCACATAGCGAACATTAGAAATAAACTTTAAGTTTGGTATTGTTATTGTCGACATTACTTATGGCTGGTTGTGGGAGGGGGAGTCAGGGATAAATATGCAGACATGGAGGTGTGGGTATGGTCTTCCCATCTAAATTGTTCCCATTTAGGGGCCCATAAATGCACCAGGCCTGTTTGTTACCTCGTTCTTTTTTTTTAAGATTTATTTTATTATTGTTTCTGACAGAGACAGAGAGAAGGGGGAGGGCCCACAGCAGTCTCCATGGTTGTACACCATCAGTTTTTCAACATGGTTTCATTCCACACAGGTGGGCGAGGGCCGAGCAGGGCAGGAACTGGGCTGGGGCCTCCTGCATGGGAGGCACGCCCCCTCGAGCCACGGGGTGGTCCGGAAGCGAGAACCAAATGGGGTGGGGGGGCTCCTGCATAGGAAGCACTCCCCAGTTCAGCATATGGGTCCGCACAGGGCCAGGGCCGGGATTCAATCCTTGGTCCCCGGGGTTGCAAAGAGAGCGCTTAGCCCACTGAGCCATCCTGCTTACCCATCTCATTATTCTTGACAACGGCTGAGTGAGGCCTTGGGATCCCTGGGTCTCCGATGGGGAGCTGGGGGTTAAGCGACTTGCCCAGAGTTGCACAGGCTGAACACCCAGGCCTGTGGACGAAAGCCCAGGACCCGTGCTCGGCGTGCACTATGTGCTGTTGAGTCGTTTCCGACTCCTGACGACCCTGTGAATGAGTGATGTCCACAGTAGCCTGTCCTCAGCCCCGCTGCTGAGCTCCTATAGACTTATGTCTATGACTGCTTTTATGGAGTTAATCCGTCTCATGTTTGACCTCCTTCTTTTCCTGCTATCTTCTACTTTGCCCAGCATTATTTTCTTTTCCAAAGAACCCTGCCTTCTCACGATGCACCTGAAGTAGGACAGCTTCAGTTTTGTCACATTTGTCTCCAGCGATAGTTTAGGCTTAAATTGTTCTGGGACCCACTTCTTCCTCTTCCTGGCTATCCAGGATAACTGTAAAGCTCTCTTCCAACACCATGTGTCTAATGAATCTATTTTTTTCTCATTTGCCTTCTTCACGGTCTGTACATAGTAATTGAGAATACAAGGATGTGGGTGATAGCTACCACTGCCTTTTTCTCCATTTCTTCAGCTTTTCTTTCCCTGGTCTCCTCACCCAACGTCAGCCTCCTCCCAGTTTGGGCCTGCCACCCACAGGCCAAGGGCTTGTAGCCAGACAGTGAAAAGGAAACTAAATGAGCATGTTGCTCAAGTGATTGCTTGACTTCTGTGTACGATGCTTCAGTGTAAACAGCCCGTGTTCCTTGGGGTGAACCTCCCCTCGGGTGTGGACCACCACCACGTGTCACAGTTCTCCGTGTGTGATGGTGCGGCTATTTGTTCACCTGTTGCCAGCCTTCCTTGCTAGACCATCTCTGGTCTAGAAGCAGGTGGTTAATAAATGTTTGTGAATTGGTGAATGAATGAATGAGGACAGAAGGAGGGAGGAGGAAATAATATATGGCAGCTACATCCACCCACACAGAAAACTATCAACAGCAACAAGGTCCTCTTCAGCCAGTCACCTGTTTTCTGAAGAACCATCTGTCTTGAGGGTGGAGCCACAACACTTGGCAGGGGGTCCTTCTCTGAGCATCACCGGGCATTAGTGCCCTCCAGAGGTAGAGCTCTTATCAGCTGGATTAGAAACAAGTACTACTCCGTGTTCAGTTAGAAGACTGTCAAGGTCATTGAGGCTACTGGCTGTTACTAGGCACCTCAGAGCAGCCAAGGGCCTAGGAGTGGCGCTGCAGGGAGAGATACAGGCGTACAGGTGCAGTGGGGTCTCAGGTGCTACTCCTGGCGTGGTCTGTATTTAGTTTCTGAAAACCTGTTCACTGATCGGAGCTCCACTGCTTAAAACTGTGTGGAAATCCCAGAGGTAATAAATCAGCCTGCTCATTTTCCAAGTGGGACACCCAAAGTCTGGAGCCTAGGAGCACACAGGTTGCAGAGGAGAGACAAGAATCCCATCTCTGGGCTCCTAGAACAGTCTTGTCCCTCTTTGCCGCAGCTGGTTACATGAAGCATCTGCAGAAGTATATTACTCCTTTCTGTCCCCAAGGGCACTTCTCAATAAATTACTTTTCCATTGTATTAAAGAGCCAAGTTCCTGCTAAAAAGAGCTCATTATCAAGCATAACCAGACCTGAACTATAATGGTTTACACCACTAATATTCCAGTTTCCCTAATGTTATACGCAGGGATAAAAATAACAAGCTCCCTGCACCCCCATAAAAAAAGCAACAGAAGAAAAAGAAAAGGTAAATTTCATAAGAATGACGTTCTGCAAGTGCATCTACTCCAGAAACATTAACCCAGTGCAGTGCCATCCCCACACCCCAATAAGATAGAAAAGAGACCAAATACTGTCCCATTTCACAGATGAGAGAGTGAGAACCAAGGCCCCCAATGGTTGCCCCTTTTTCTCAATGACTCAGGCACGGAACCCAGAGGAAAACTCTTAACCTCACACCCCTCAATTCTGCACGTTAGCTGTCAGATTTTGAAACCTGCATTTTTCAGAAAAGCAATCATTATTCTTGTTTCAAGAAGCAATTCTCCAGGCAGCTTTGGAAGAAAACTTACTCAGCAGCGATTGTTTTAAAAATGAGATTTGGGAGAAACAATTTCAGAATTATGGAGAGGCCTGTCTCAAGTACGTCAAATATGGGCCATCGCAAAAGACAGATTTCTCTGGGCTGCGTGAGCAGAGGCGTTCTCGGAGTTGAAATTCACAGACACTAACTACAGGCTAGATTGGCACTGCCTAGCAGAAGACATTTTCCTCCGAAATGAGTCTCCTCCAGGATCCTCGGGGCAACTAATTGTAATTCAGCTGAGGGTCGAGACCTTGGGCAGGAGACAAAATTGGAGCAGATGAATTCTTGAAATAAGATCCAGAGCTCTGTGCAGGCAGCACTGGGGACTAGAGTGGAGGCAGACACTAACACCAGAATAATCCTGGCCCTGCTTAAGTGGGGCACTGCAGACTCTAGAGGTCCCCAACAGCTCTTCAAACATGTGTGCTTGGCTTGAGGATTTGGAGGACACAGAGTTCTTTTTTGCACTAGTGGGAGAGAGAGGTGAGGGTTCAGGGGCACAGCCCTTCCTCCCGATTACACTGTCAGGAGAGCGGGTTTTCATTAGACAAGAAAGGCCTTGGTTCATTTGTTTTTTTCTGCTCCTCTTCTTTCCTTCCCCACTTTCAAACAGTGTTGAGTTCTTTCTTTTCTTTGCTTTTTTTTGAGTTCTATTTTTATTGTGTTTTTGACACAGAGAGAGAGACAAAGAGAAGGGGGAGGGCCCAGAGAAGTCTCCAAAGTTGTATTTCATTAGTTGTCAATATAGTTTCACTCCACAGGTGGTCACGGCACTGTACAGGGCAGGAACTTGGCCAGGGGCCTCCCATATGAGCCCGGCAAGAACTGAACTAGAGGCACACTGCAGTTCAGCACATGAGTCCCTATGGGCCAGGGCTGGGATTCAGTCCTTGGACCCCAGGGCTGCAAAGTGAGTGCTCAACCCACTGAGCCATCCCGGCATCCCCTAGTGTTGGTTTTCTAGAAAAATTGGGTAGGTAGTAGTGGAAAGGGTTATTGTCTTCAGATGAACTATAGGTCTCCTGGAATGATGAGGAGCAGAAATGAAAGGCTGTGGTATGAGCTCACTGACAGTATTTTCTCCAACGCAAGTCCCTATCAACAAATAAACAAGAATGGACACGTGGGGGAAGCTGGAATGGCTCAGTGGGCTAAGCGCTCACTTTGCAGCCCTGGGGACCGAGGATCGAATCCTGACCCCGGCCCGTGTGGACCCATATGTTGAACTGGGGAGTGCCCCCAGTTCAGTTCTCACCGGGGCGAGACCCCGGCCCAGTTCCTGCCCTGTGCAGCCCCATGCCCACCTGTGGAATGAAACTATGTGGAAAAACCAATGATGTGCAACTATGGAGACTGTTCTGGGCCCTCCCCCTTCTCTCTGTCTCTGTATCTCTCTCTCCCTCTCTCTGTCAAAAAACAATAAAAATAAATCTTTAAAAAAAGAATGGACACGTGGAAGGGTTCCGTAAAAGGGAGCTCTCAAGTATTTGCAGAGCTATTCATAGGCTGTTGGCAGTGAGTGGTACTGGAAGGAGTATGGACATTGCAGGGCCCATAAGCTCACACGGTAGAGACCCTCATCAGTGTACCAGGTCAGGAGCCCTCTCTCCATGGTTGCTTTATTGACTCTGACCTGCCCTCTCACACCATGCCAGTTATGGGACACATCACAGGAATCCATTTCCCCCTGACTTGATGTGCATTTTGACACACCAGCTCTTGATGCTGCGTTTCTTGTCATCACTTTTACAGCCTTAGTTTGCTTTCACTACCACCACAACTGCTGGGTAGCCGTTCCCCACTTTCACTGTATTACTTGAGTTCTTCCACCTTAAGTTTTGGGCTGCTTATTTTCTCCTCATTTAATCCCTATGCATGTGTTCAACAAAATCATGCACTGACTCTGCCGGACACTGTCCTAGGTGTTGGGGATACACGGGGAATAAAGTAGACTTCCCTTCCAAGGCTCACACCTGGAAGGGCAGGCAGACAAGATAAGGGGCAGCCGTAAGACCATGGGACATGTGCCCTTTGGAGGCGGTTCAGGTGCTATGGAGGGCATAGAAGATCGGCGAAGACTTTCCAGAGAAGATTCCAGCTCAGCTCAATCCTAAAGGATAATTAGATGGTATTCCTTGGGCTAGGGGAGCAGGAAGAATTTTCCAGAGTGAACAGCATGAGCACAAGCTAGAAGTCAAGGAAAAAATGTGAAAATTGCAAAAAGAGCTGTCTATAATCATCTCATCATCTGGAGGCATTCACTGTTAACATTTATCCCCCACACACACACACTCTGCGACAGAGTAGTACATTCGTTATCATTTAGGAATGTATGTTCACACAGCTGTATTACTCAAAATTTATAGTTTTCATTAAGGTTTACTGTTGGTCTACATTCTAGGGGTTTGGACACATGTAGAATGACATATATCCACCATTACAGTAGCATACAAAATAGATCCACTGCCCTAAAGCTCCTCTGTGCTCTGCCTAGTGCTTTCCCTCCTCCATAACCACTGGTAACCATTCACTCTTTTACAGCCTCCATAGTTCTGTCTTTTCCTGAATGTCTAGTGTAATTGGAATCATGCAGAATACAGCCTTTTCAGAATGGCTTTTTTCACTTAGGAATATGCATTTAATGTTTCCTCGTGTCTTATTGTGGTTTGTAGCTCCTTTCTTTTTAGCACCAAATAGTATCCCATTGTCTGGATGTACCACCGTTTATTTATCCATTCATCTGCTGAAGGACATCTTGGTGGCTTCCAAGTTTTAGCAATTATGAATTAATCAGCTGTAAACCTCTGGGTACAGGTTTGTGTGTGGACATAAGTTTTCAGCTCACTTAGATAAATACCAAGGAATACAATTGCTGAATAACACAGCACCAGTGTGTTTACTTGTGGGAGAAACTCTCTAGCTGTCCAATG
Organism: Craseonycteris thonglongyai; assembly: GCA_004027555.1. Classification (NCBI taxonomy): domain Eukaryota; kingdom Metazoa; phylum Chordata; class Mammalia; order Chiroptera; family Craseonycteridae; genus Craseonycteris; species Craseonycteris thonglongyai. The sequence goes on along the minus strand of PVKE010006572.1, from coordinate 4,125 downwards.
TGACTGTACCATTTTGCATTCCCATCACCAGTGAACTGGAGTTCTTGTTGCTCCACATCCCGGCCAGCATTTGGTGTTGTAGTGGTATCTTGTTGTTTTAATTTGCAGTCTCTTAACGACATTTGCTGTTGAACATTTTTTCGTATGATTCTCTTCCATTTGTAAATCTTCTTTGCTCCCAGTGTCTTTATGTCCCTGTTCTTTTCCATACCATCACAATCCCCCTCTACTTTCATCCCAACTGAGGTGACTACTGTTAAGAGTCTAATGTGTATCCTTCCAGACCAGGCATGTCCAACCTGCGGCCCAGGACAACCCAACACAAATTCTTAAAACATTATATTTTTTTGCAATTTTTTTTTAGCTCATCAGTTGTCATTAGTGTTAGTGTATTTTATGTGTGGCCCACGACTATTCTTCTTCCCATGTGGCCCAGGGAAGTCAAAAGGTTAGACACCTCTGTTCTAGACCATCTGCATAATAATACTAACATGTAACAGCATGCGATACCAAGAGCTAATAATATTTATTGAGCATTTACTGTGTGCTAAATGTTCACTCATTCATTACCACAGGATTATCACAAGTTCTGTCATTGTCAATGTGAAAAATGTTGGACTCGATGGTTTCAAACCTCTTTTTTCTGCTTAGAAAAGGTAATAAATCTTTCTCACCATTTACAAATGAGAAAACTGAGATGGAGATTAAATAAGTAGCCTTTGTGTACTTAGTTCAAAGAGACAGAGCTTTGATTTCAAACCATGCGTTCCGCTTGTAGAACCTTAACCCCTAATCTTTATATGGTATTTTCCCATTTTAATGGGATCATACTATACACATTACTCGCCCCCCCTCCACCCCCCACCCATTAATGCATCATGGATATCTCTCAGGTCAATAGATATAAAGCTAACTCATTCCTTTTCTAATAGCTAGATAATATTCCATAATGTGATTCTACATTTAGTCCCTTTACGTTGCACTTTGTGTAGTGGACATCCAATCATATTTAACTTTGTACCTTAGTTTCTTTCACTTAACTTTCTATAATCATTTCTCCTTGTCATTATCCAATGACCAGCACCTCTCTCTTCCTCTGAGTCAACTGTGACATGGAGACAGGAGTCAAATGACCCGGAGTATTAGTGGTATTGTTAGAGGCTGTCCCAGAGAAAAGAGCATGGATCTGTTCCCACCACGTTCCTCCTGAGCTAACTACCCCAGGCACAGGCTCAGCAGCTGAAGACCTGTGGACTTCTCTGGCAGGACAGCACCTGTTCCAGTGAGCACGCCACAGGGAGCAAAGCACAAAGCAGGCCCTGCAGGTAGAATGACAGTTCGTACTTGAGCCTGCCCAGCGTCACCTCCCCCCCGCCACCCCAAAAGGGACAATAGTGTTTCTTCTTTGGAAATCTGAGGCTAGGGGAAGCAGTTCCATCTTACAGATGACAAAGCTGAGGCTCAGAGAGGTTGGCTCTGGAGTAGTCTACCACTTCAGTCTCCTCCTGGTTGGTAATCCCATTTCCCAGGAGGGTTCTATAACCTTAAGAATCCCACATCTTAAATATCGGTCTGTAGGTTGTCTTCCCACTAAGAAAATCCACTTGAGTCTTCTTGAGTATATTCTCCTTTAACATCTTTGACATCCTGAACTCTACTCTCTCAGACTCTGAAGGAGAGAACTTCTTAGAAGATTTATGCTGTTAACAGAATATCAATTAGTTTATAATGAGGGAAATCTATAAGCCTTTTGGTGGATATCTGGCAGGAACACAGAATGTAGGAATCGATATGTTTGTAGGATATCTTGTGCATCTTTAAAAAAAAAAAAAAGACAGGGTTTTGTGAATTAAGCACTGTATAAATTATTTCCTGGGGTAGAAAAAAAAAACGAAACAAATCACTCCAATTGTATCTGAAGCATCAAAAGCTCTGCTATGTGGGGAAGAATCGTTTCTGTAGTAGAAAATAGCTGCAGTGTATTTTCAGAAATGTGATACATCTATTGAGGTAGATGAGCCTCCTTTCTACATTTTAAAAACTTGGCACAGCAAAACTGTGCTGCTGATATTCTCCTGGATGTTGTCTAAGGATTAAAATCTGACCTTTTTCACTGTTTTAGTGTGTCCTTAAAAATATAACAGGAGGGAAGCAAAACCCAATGGAGCAGTTTATCGGAGGTCCTTGGAATAAGGTGTGCAGGGAGAGTCACAGAGCTGCCCCTTCCCATCATAGTTTTGTCTTTAGAAAGTTCCTGGGCCTTTCCACCGGCTTATGTCTGATGTGAGTTGTTATTTACTCAGTCAGGGTCTAGAGGGAGATGAGATTTGAGGCTGAAATAAAAGTGATGGTAGATCCCTTAGCACCTAGCTTGATCTACTGTAAACCAACCAAGTCCCTTTCCTGTCATTCACATTTAGTTCAAGACATGGGAAGCTGAAAGGGCTGTTTTGTCTGCATCAAAGAGAGCAATAGCAATGATAATAATAATGCCACCTAACACCCATATCACACTTACTATGTGTCAGACACTGTTGTAAGCACTTCAAACATATATCTGATTTTATAGGAAGCCTCTTAGTAGCCAACCTTCGCCTAAAGGGAGAATTCACACTTGGTAGCAAATTCAAACGAAAGTACAAGAAATTCACCTCCTCTCCATACCCCATCTCCTAAATAAAAGCCCTTTTTAGCTAAAAACAACAACAAAACTTTTAGGTAAAGATATGAAATGCTCAGTCAGGACATTTGATACATATTTACACATCTAAACAGGTATGTTCTGCTGCTTTCCTTCACTATAGATATTAGTCAGATCCTCTAAATACTATTGGTTCTAGCTGGTTAATGAATCACATTGGCTCAGAAGTAGGCATTAGCTCTAACCTATTGCCCAGCACCTGACTCATGGGCAGCTGCACAGTGGACCCATTGCAAAAAGAAACTAGGGATTCTTCCCAGTTTCTCTACAGAACTTCCAGCTCCTGAAAAGTTCAGTCACATCTTTATTAGGCAGCCAAACTCCAGAGCCAATTTTGATTTGACATGAATCCAGAGACACCTTCAGATCTGTAAACACCAGCGGCTTAAAATGTTACCAATTTTCGTAGCCCAAAATAGGCAACACTTGACAGCTCTGAAGATCATGAAGGCCATATCCACACATTTCTACATCACTTATTTATTCCAAAAATCAAAAGGAGGAAACGGTAGCACTGTCAGGCAATGGAATGTTTGTGGGCATCGAAAGTTTCATTTTCCTTCTCTCTCACCTTACTATTAATATCTCAAGTAGAAGAATCCCAAGAAAATGTAACTTTTGCATCCTTTTATAGAACAAAGAAACACATCACGTGAAGGCCGTGGGAACAGCCTTTCCCCTGGTGTGATTTAGGGTCCCTGGTCCCTGTAAAGGATTAACAGACACACGCTGCCTTTTCCAACCTTTGGGGTCTTTGTGTACACTCAGTTCCTTCTCCTAAAGGACCAACATTCTCATTCCTCTCAGAATAATAAAAAAATGATTTAATTTTGTTTGCTTCAGAAATGCAAACCTCTTCAGAGATGCCCACATTATTTATGAGCAACCAGGAGCCTCAAAAATTACCAATAACTCCCAGCATCTATTGTTTGTGCTCGGCTGCCTGTTAACAAATGGGGTTTATTGAGCATTGCTAATATGCAGTGAGGGTGACAACAGGTGGAATTATAAGGCTATGTTTTCTGCCCAATCTTCTCAGAAACTAAGTTTTTTTGTTTTGCTTTGCTTTGCTTTTTCCTGTGTGCTGTCAAAAATCTATTGTCTTAGATATTCTAAGTAATAACTGCACTCCAGCCTCTGTGAGTGGAAAACTCAAACTAGCAATTACCTTCCCAGAACCTCCACAATAGCCAGCAGAATTGTTTTCACCAGGCAGGAAGAAAGACCAGCCTTGACCTTTCCCAGAAAATGTGTCCCTGCTGCCATAGGACAGAAGAAGCAGCACCTTAACTCATGAGTGGATGAAAATCTCCTTTAAAGAGACCTTCCCAAGCAGAGGTGACTCTAAATATTCTTTGTAAGTAGACGCATAACCCTTTCTCCCCATTTTTCAAGCTGAGGAAAAATAGGAGGCATAGTCAGTT
>PVKE010006571.1:0-53858 GCA_004027555.1 Craseonycteris thonglongyai | reverse complement strand
CCTCCCAGAATCAGGTCCCCCTCCACCACCACATATCCGGTGCCCACTCCCACCTCCCCCCACAACCCCCCTCCCCCCTCCTCTCCCCTCCCCAGGTAACCACCAAACCATCATGTGTGACCATAATGCTGGCAGCCTCTCCCACCTCCCCTCCCTCTCTCCTTCCCCCCTCCTCCCCTTCCTTCAGGCAATCACCAAGCTATTGTCCATAGGTCTCTGTGTCTTTGTTACTTTCAGTTTTATATTCCACCTATAAGTGAGGTCATATTTTTCCGGATTCTTTCCGTCTGACTTATTTCGCTTAATAAGATGGTCTCTAGGTCCATCCATGTTGCCACAAATGACTGTATTTCATCATTTCTTATCGCTGAGTAGTATTCCATTGTGTAAATGTACCACATCTTCTTTATCCAGTCATCTATCGAAGGGCATTTTGGTTGTTTCCACATTCTGGCCACTGTGAACAGTGCTGCGATGAACATGCGGGTACAAACATCTTTAAAGATTAAGGTTTTCAGGTTTTTTGGGTAGATGCCCAGTAGAGGGATGGCTGGGTCATATGGTAATTCCATTCGTAATTTTTTGAGGAATCTCCATACAGCCTTCCATAGTGGTTGTACCCAGTTTACATTCCCACCAGCAGTGTATGAGGGTACCTTTTTCTCCACAGCCTCTCCAGCACTGTTATCCCCTGTCTTGTGGATTATAGCCATTCTAACAGGTGTAAGATGGTATCTCATTGTGGTTTTTATTTGCATCTCCCTAATTGCTAGTGAAGTGGAGCATTCTTTCATATATCTGTTGGCCATATGTATAACAGCATTTTTTTAGTGGTCTTTGATATTATTCCCTTACAAGATCTGATTAGTAATGGTCATTCTTCAGCTGTGATATTGTCATAATGCCACTGGTACTTTCAGTTTTAACAAATTATATACTATTCATTTTTTCTTTTTAGCAGAAACAATTTTTCTTCATTTAATTAATATAATTTTATTATTTAAAAAATTTAAGTACAGTTGACATTCAATATTATTTTTTTTCAGGTATACAGCATAGTGGTTAGATATTTAAATAATTTACAAAGTGATCCCCCCATTAGTCTACTACACACATGGCACTATACATAGTTATTACAATATTATTATTTTTAAGACTTATTTTTATTATTCTGACAGAGACAGAGAGAGGCAGAGAGAAGGGGGAGGGCCCAGAGCAGTCTCCATGGTTGTACATCATCAGTTCTTGACACAGTTTCATTCCACACAGATGTGCAGGGGGCTGCACAGGGTGGGAAATGGGCAGAGAGCCACCTGCATGGGAGGCACAGCCCCTCAATCTGGCGGCTAAACTGGGGGCCTCCCACATGAGGAGCTCACCCAGGCAAGAACTGAACTGGGGGTCTCCCACATGGGAAACACACCCTACTTCATCATATGGGTCCACACAGGCCAGGGCCAGGATTTGATCCTTGTACCCCAGGGCTACAAACAAGCGCTTAACCCACTGAGCCATGCCAGCATCCCCTATTACAATATTATTGACCATACTTTCTATTATGTATTTTACATCCCTGTGACTATTTTGTAACTATTAACTTGTACTTCTTAATCCTTTTACCTTTAAAAAAAATTTTATTATTATTAAATTTATTGGAGTAACATTGGTTAACAATTACATTGTTTCCAGGCATACAGTTCCACATTACGTTGTCCATGCATTGCATTATGTGCTCACCACTCAAAATCAGCTCTCTTTCCATCACCATATATTTGATGCCTCCTCCCTACTTCACCCCTCACTCTCCCACCCACCTCCCCCCTTACCCTCAGGTAACCACTAAACTATTGACTGTGTCCATGAGTTTTTGTTTCTTTATTACTTTCAGTTTTATATTCCACCCATAAGTGAGATTATATGTTTCTTGATTCTTTCAGTCTCACTTATTTCACTTAATAAGATGATTGCAAGGTCCATCCATATTGTCACAAATGGCTGTATTTCATCTTTTCTTATCTCTCAGTAGTATTCCATTGTGTAAATGTACCACAACTTCTTCATCATCTATCAAAGGACACTTTGGTTGTTTCCACAACTGGGACACGGTGAACAGTGCTGCAATGAACATTGGGGTACATATATCTTTGAAAATAAAGGTTTTCAAGCAATTTGGATAGATACCCAGAAGAGGGATTGTTGGGTCATATGGCAATTCCATTCCAATTTTTTTGAGGAATCTCCATACTGGCTTCCATAGTGATTGTACCAATTTACATTCCCACCAGCAGTGTATGAGGGTTCCTTTTCTCCACAGTCTCTTCAGCACTTGTTATTCCTTGTCTTGTTGATTATAGCCATTCTAACAGGTGTGAAGTGGTATCTCATTGTGGTTTTAATTTGCATCTTTCTAATTGCTAGCGATGTTGAGAATTTTTTCATATATACCTGTTGGCTGTTTGTATGTCTTCATGGGAGGAATGTCTGTCTGGTCTTCTGCCCATTTTTAATTGGACAGTTTTGTTGTTGTTGTTCAGTTGTATGAGTTCTTTATATATTTTTTCTTTATATATATTTATATATTAGCCCCTTATCAGAGGCATTGTTTGCAAATATTTTCTCCCATTTTGGTGGTTTTCTTTTTACTCTGTTGGTGGTTTCCTTTGCTGTGCAGGAACTGTTTGTTTAGTTTGATAGAGTCCCATTCAATTATTTTTGCTTTTACTTCCCTTGCCTTTGGGGTCAAGTTCATAAAGTACTCTCTGAACCTAAGGTCTATAAGTTTAGTAACGATGCTTTCTTCTGTGCACTTTATTGTTTTGGGTTGTATGTGAAGATCTTTAATCCACTTTTGAGTTAATTCTGGTATATGGTGACAGTTCACAGTCCAGGTTCATTCTTTTGCATGTGGTTTTCCAATTTTTTCAGCAACATTTACTGAAGAGGCTTTCTTTTCTCCATTGTATATCTTTTGTTCCTTTGTCAAAAATTATCTGTCCATATATTTGTGGGCTTATTTCTGGGTTTTCAATTCTGTTACATTGTTCTGTATATCTATTTTTTCTGCCAATACCAAGCTGTTTTGATTATTGACACTGTGTATTATAGACTAAAGTTGGGGAGCATGATGCCTCCAGCCTTATTATTTTTTTTGTAGGATTGCTTTGGTGATTTGGGGTCTTTTGTGGTTCCATATGAATCTGATGATTTAAAAAAACTATTTATTGAAAGAATATCTGTGGGATTTTCATGTGAATTGCATTAAATCTGTATATTGCTTTGGGTAATGTGGCCATTTTAACTATGTTGATTCTTCCAATCCATGAACATGGAATATCTTTTCATTTCTTTGTATCTTCCTCAATTTCTTTTAATAGTGTCATAGTTTTCCGTGCTAAGTCCTTCATGTTCTTTGTTAAGTTTATTCCTAAGTATTTTATTCTTTTTGTTTTGATCACAAAAGATAACATTTTTCTCATTTCTTTTTCTGAAGTTTTGTTGTTTGTATGTAAAAATGCTGTGGATTTGTGTACATTGATTTTGCATCCTGCAACTTTACTGTATTCATTTATTATTTCTAATAGTTTTCTGGTGGAGTCTTTAGGGTTTCTATATAAAGGATCATGTCATCTGCAAAAGTGACAGTTTAACTTCTTCACTACCAATTTGGGTGCCTGCAATTCTTAACTTACATTGTAGAAGTATAAATATTGGGCCACATTTCCTCAGCTAAAGAATAGCACTGAAGTAAACATCCAGACAATGCAGGCCAACTGTTCACAGCCTCTGATTTAACACATTAAGATATAGGACAGGGGGAAGCCGGGATGGCTCGGTGGGTTAAGCGCTCACTTTGCAGCGCCGGGGACCGAGGATCGAATCCCGGCCCCGGCCTGTGCGGACCCATATGCTGAACTGGGAGCTCCCCCAGTTCAGTTCTCTCTGTCTCTGTATCTCTCTCTCTCTCTCTCTCTCTCTCAAAAATAAATAAATAAAAAAAAATATATTAAAAAAAAAAAAAAAAAAAAAAAAAGATATAGGACAGGGGGAAGCTGGGATGGCTCAGTGGGTTAAGCGCTCACTTTGCAGAGCCAGGGACCAGGGATCGAATCCCGGCCCTGGCCCGTGCAGAACCATATGCTGAACTGGGAGCTCCCCCAGTTCAGTTCTCTCTCTGTCTCTGTCTCTGTATCTCTCTCTCTGTCAAAAATAAAAATAAATAAAAAAATATATATTTAAAAAAAAAAAAGATATAGGACAGGCAGTTAGTTATACAACATTGCTATAAGAATATCTAGGAATATTTAATATTCTCAATGACCTACTTATATACTTCCTTGAGTTCTCCACTACTCAAGAAAGCATGTCGTTATGCAAGAAAATAAACATGACATAATTAAAATCCCAATAGCATAGTGTTAACACTTAAATTTGTCTTAATTAGGGATGCTGGATGGCTCAGAGGGTTGAGTGCTCAGCTGCAGCCCCAGAGTCCAACGATCAAGTCCCAGCCTCAGCCCGTGCTGACCCATATGCTGAACTAGGGTGTGCCTCCCATGTGGGAGGCCCCCAGTTCAGTCCTGCCAGGGTGAGTTTCCCAAGTGGAAGACCTCGCCCCGCCAGCCTGGATCTCACACTGTGTGGTCCTACACCTACCTGTGTGGAATGAAACAATGTCGAAAACTAATGATGTACAACTATGGAGACTTCTCTGGGCCCTCCCCCTTCTCTCTCTGTTAAAAACAATCAAACAAATCTTAATAAAATAAAATAAATTTGTCTTAATTATTTTAAAGTAATTAACACATTAATAAGCAAAATTTTTTTCAAAACACCTAAAAATGTGTAAAATAACTATGAATAGTTTATAAATAGAAGTTTATTAAAAGATCACATGAGATTATCTAATACAGATCCAAACTCTATGCAGATCAATTACCATTATCCCAATTTTATAGAGGCAAGTGAAGCCCAAAAAGATCAGCTTACTGTAGTCCTGCAGTTATCAAGTCAGAAATGAGGATTACAACAACAGTATCTTGCCACTAAGTTTTACATATACAGTTTACAACACAAAAACTAGCATTTTTCAGTGATTAGCAAATGATTAAAATATCTATTATACATATTTTAGAAGAAAAGTATACCATGTATGGACATATTTCCAAAAGTACTTTAATTAATTATGAAGATGTCTTTGAAAAAGAACCTAATACTGCCAGGGAAATTATTAAAAAAGTAACTTTTGAATTAATTTCTTCCACCACATTTAAAGCTTGTGCTTGTAATATACAAGCTATTTAATTGAATCTTACAATCAAGTGTATTAAAAACTGAAGATTCCAACTTAACATCTTTGAACTAATCCAAAGACACTAGTGTTTATAATATAGTGTTGCCAGGAAAAAGCAATCAAGTTTTTCTTGAAAAATTATTCCCAATTTTAGTTTAAAAAATTAAAAATTCCATATATCACTGGAATTAAGTTAGTATAATTCTAAGTTTGAGTCTGATAAGTTCAGATGTATATGGAAAACCCTAGAGCAATCAGTAAAAAGAAAAACTAAAAAATATAGTAACAAAATCATTAGAAGATATTCAGTTAATGCAAAAGAAAGCAGTAAAGTAGAAATAAAGGTAAATTTTGTAAATTTTGGTGCTTCTTGGTTGGGAAAATATATGTTAATAAGTGTCATGTCTTCTTTTTGTATTGTCCCCTTTATCATTATAAAATGTCCATCTTTGTCTCCTATTATCTTTTTGATCCTGAAGTCTGTTTCATCAGATATAAGTTTGGTTACACCTGCTATTCTCTAGGTGCCATTAGTTGGAGTATTGTTTTTCACCCTTTCACTTTGAGTCTGTGTTTGTCCTTGTGGCTGAGGTGTGTCTTGTAGACAGCATAAGGATGGGTTTTGTTTTTTAATCCAGTTAGCTAGTCTGTGTCCTTTTATTAGTGAGTTCAATCCATTTACATTTAGGGTAATGATTGATTTATGAGGATTTCCTATAGCCATTTTATGTTTTGTTTTCAGGTGGATATTTCTTTCGATTGCCTTTTTGCTTTTTTATTCCCATTGGTTATTTTAGTTTGATGGTGTTTATGACTGTTTTTTCTATTTTCTCTTTTTTTATTGTTATGTGTCCCAGTTCTAAGTTCTTTTTCAGTGGTTACCATGAACTTTTTGTAAAAGAAAGTTTCATATATACAGAGGTTCCTTTCCTTAAGGATGCTTCTTATCTCCATTCTCTTTGGAAATTTAAACCTTTACTTTCTCCCCTTTTATGTCTCTTTGTTCTAGTTTATCCCTATTTATTTTTAGTTTTTCTTTCAGATCCAATTGCCTTCTTTAGTATTTCTTGAAATGCTGGCCTAGTGCTAGAGAATTCCTTCAGTCTTTGTGTGTCTGAAAAGGTCTTCATTCCTCCTTCATATCTAAAGGATAACTTTGCTGGGTACAGGATTCTTGCCTATTAATTTGTCTCTAATATCTTGAATACTTGATTCTACTCCCTTCTGGCTTGTAGAGTTTCTGTTGAGAAACCTCATGATAGTCTGATGGGCTTTCCTTTATAGGTTATGGTATTCTTTTTTTCTGGCTGCCTTGAGCATTCTTTCTTTTTCTTTGACTTTTGACATCTTCAGTATAATGTGCCTTGGAGAGGGTCTGATAGGATTGAAGTAGCTAGGGGTCCCCTTTTTCCTTCTTGAATTTGAAGTTCCAGTTCTTTCCATAGAATTGGGAAGTTCTCATCTACTATTTGTCTGAGCAAATTCTCTGTGTCCATGCCATCCTCTGTTCCCTCTGGAATACCTATTATTCTTATTTTATTCTTTCTACTGAAGTGAGATAGTTCTTGTAGCTATCTTTCATTTCTTTTAGCTCTTAGGTCTCTTTTTCCTTGTGACATTTCCAAATTTCTCTCTTTGATTTCACTAATCCTTTCCTCCATCTATTCAGCTCTGCTTCCTATGCTAGCTATTTCCTTGTTCATTTCTTTTATTGTATTGTTTATCATCAGAATTTCTATTTGCTTCTTTTTATACATTTAATTTCCTTTCTGAGATCACTTAGCTTCCTCTGTGTACTCTACCAATTTTCTTTGATCTCTTTGAGTGTTTTCAGAATTACAGTCTTGAATTCTGTGTCATTTAACTCATATGTTTCCGTTCAAGTTCCTTTTCTGGAGATTTTTCATTTTCTTTCTGAGCACCTGTGTTCACTAGGGTGCTCATTGCTATTAAAATGTGTTTTGTTTTGTTTTGTTTTTTGTTTGTTTTCCTGAAAATGAGGACTCTTCCCCTGGTAGATGTGAGGAAATCTTTCTTTTACCGGTACTTTCTATCTGGTGTTGCTTCAATATCTTACATTTTCTCTTGCTTATTTTGTTTTCTCACAGTGGGAGACTTCCTAGAAGGTGGGCTTCTCTTTGACTGTCTCTCTTGTTTTTGCACACCTCCTCTTTGGGAAGACATGGTGGGCGATGGTGTTCTATGCCTCCGAGATCCCATTACAGTCAGAAGCTGCCACGCCTGTGCTTCAGTTTTTCTAGATCCCTCTGCGGGCTTCAGCAGGAAGGATGGGGCAAGTTTTGTTGGGAGAGGTGCAGGTTTGTTTGCACCACAGGGTAATGGCAGCTTCCCAGCAGCAGCTCACTGAATGCAGGCTCTAGGCAGAGCTGGCAGGGCGAGCTTTGGGAGAGAGCAAGGGGAAGCAGCCAGGTTCTGTGTCCAAGGCCATGTAGTGCTTTGGCTGGGGCCCTACCTCACTGAGGGCTACTCTGCACTGAAGCCGCCATCATGCTCCTGCTGCCTGCTTTCCAGCCACTGGAATGTATGCTTCCACCTCTGGTCACCTGTCTTATGCTCTGTTGGAACCTAGCTCCAGCCACCTAACCCATACGCTGGCAGCCGGACCCTCACTCCAGTCACCTCTGCCAATCTCTGGCTGTTGTTGGTGCTGCACCCTGGCCTCCTGCATTGTGGTATGGCCACCCTCGCCATGCCACAGCTGCTCCCCCACACTCTCACCAGGGCTTCTCCCTACAACCAGCTGCACCTACTTTTTCTGTCCACCCCGCGTTCTGATTGCCTGCACCTCTGCCTCTGTCCATTCTAGGCCTCCAACCCCCGCAGTGGTTCTGCACCTCGACCCAGGCTCCCATGCTCTCACCTCAGTCAGTCTCTCCTCTGCTGTTCTCTGAGTCAGCCTCTGGTTCAGTCACCAGGCAGGTCTCTGGGTTGCGCTCCACAGCATATCTACTCTACTCCTCTTCTTTCTCTCTTGCTTGCCTCCCTTTCTCAGGCTTTCATTATTTTTTTGCAATGTGTGGGTCCCTCAGCCAAGGCTTTGTGTTGCTTAGGGATTCTCTGGTTGAATTTTAGTTGTTTAATTTGTTGTTGTTTCCAGAAGATGTTTCAAGAGCTCCTCTCACACCGCCATATTGATTTATCTGAGTTTTTAATTTTAGCCATCCTCGTGGATGTAAATTGGTATTTCATTGTGCTTTTTGTTTATATTTCCTTGATGATTAATTTTGTTGAGCATCTTTTAAACTACTTATTGACCATTCATATATCTTCCTTGGAGAAATGTCTAGTTGAACCCTTTGCCCATATTTTGATTCAGTCATTTGTCTCCATTATATATTCTAGATACAAGTCCCTTACCAGATATATGATTGATAAACATTTTCTTCCAGTCTGTAGGTTGTCTTCACTCTTTTAATTGTATCCTTTGAAGTACTAAAGTTTTTAATTTTGATAAGGCCCAAATAGCTAATTTTTCTTTTGTTGCTCTTGATTTTCTTGCCATATCTAAGAATCCATTGTCAAATCCAAGGCCATGAAGGTTTACCCTTGTTTTCTTCTAAGAGTTTTATAGATTTATCTCCTATTTAGGTCTTTGATTTACTTTGTGAATTTTTGTAGATGCTGTGAGTTATATGTCCAACTTTATTTTTTGCATATGAATATCAATTTGTCCCAGCGCCTTTTGTATAAAAGACTATTCTATCCTAATTGGATGCTCTTGGCACCCTTGTTAAAAGTCAGTTAATTGACCATAAATGTATAAAATTACTTCTGGACTTTTAAATTTTATTCTTACTGTGCCAGTAGCACAAATTTTATTATTGCTTTGTAGTTAAAATTTGAAATTAGGATGTGTAAGAATTCTTCAACTTTTTTCTTTTTCAAGATTGTTTTGCTTATTTTGGGTCCTTTACAATTTCATCTGAATTTTAGAATCATTTTATCAATTTCTACAAAAAGATCGTTAAAATTCTAATAGGAATTGCCTAGAATTTGTGGATCATTTTGAGAAGTATTGTTATCTTAATATTAAGCCTTTGATTCATGAACGTGAGTTGTTTTCTTGTTTATGTTAAATCTTTAATTTCCTTTACCCATTTTTGGTATAAGTTTTACACTTCTTTTGCTACATTTATTTCTATTTTATTCTTTTCGATGCTATTGTAAATGGAATTTTCTTAATTTCATTTTCAAATTGTTCATTGCAAGTGTATAAAAAGAGATGAGTTTTGTATATTAATTTTGTATCCTGCAACCCTCCTGTACTCATTTATTAGTTTTATTAATAGTTTTTAGTGTTTTCCCTAGAATTCTCTTTATACACAGTCATGTGATCTATAAATAGAGATAATTTTACTACTTTTCCAATCTAGGAATTTTCCAATTTGCTAATTTTCCAATCTAGGCAATGGCCAGGAATTGAACCCCAGACCTCATGATTGTGAGGCAAGTGATCAACCACTGAGCTATTCCAGCATCCTTTGGTATGTTGTTATTAAATTTCATTCATCTCGAAGTATTTTCTGATTTCCCTTTTGATTTCTTCTATGACCCATTGGCTATTAAGGAGTATGATAATGTCCATATATTTGTGAGTTACCAAAGTATTCCCCTTGCTATTGATATCTAACTTCATTCTATTCTGGTTGGGGAACATACTTTGTATTATTTTTTATCCTTTTAAATTTATTGAGATTTGTTTTTATGGCCTAACATAGAGTTTATCCTGGAGAATGTTCACACATGCAATTGTGAAAATTGTATATTCTGTTGTTGTTAAGTCGAGTGTTCTATAGATGTCTGATAGGTTTAGTTGATTTACAGTGTTCAAATAGTTCCTTGTTGATCTACCTTGGTTGTTCAATCATTAATGAAAGTAGAGTATTGAAGTCTACAACTATTATTGTTGAATTATCTATTTCTTCCTTTATTCCTGTCAGGTTTTGCTTAATGTATTTTGGTGCTTTCATATATGTTTATAATTGCTCTCTGTAATTATAAACAACTACTAACAGGAGAAAATGACAAAAACACAATTATAGTATTGGACTTAAACACCCGCTTGGCAACCATGAACAAATCATTCAAACAGAAAATAAGGAAATAGCAGCTTTAAAGATTTTTTTTTAATTGATTTTTGACAGACAGAAACAGAGACAGAGAGAGACAGAGAGAAGGGGGAGGGCCCAGAGCAGTCTCCATAGTTGACATTAGTTTTTCCATATAGTTTCACTCCACAGGCGGGCACAGGGCTGCACAGGGCAGGAACTGGGTCAGGAGCCTCCCACATAGGTCCCGGCAAGAACTGAACTGGGGGCACACCCCAGTTCAGCATGTGGGTCTGCATGGACTGAGGCCGGGATTCAATCCCCAGTCCCCGGGACTTCAAAGCGAGCGCTTAACCTGCTGAGCCATTCCAGCTTTCCCGAAATAGCAGCTTTAAATGATTCATTATAGCAATTGGACACAGTTGATATTTACAGAATACTTCACCCTATACATTCTATACATGACTATACATTTTTTTCTGTTGCACATGGAACATTCTCAAGGATAGACCACATGCTGGGACACAAAGCTAGCCTCAGCAACTTTAAGAGGACTGAAATCTTATCAACTGCATTCTCTGATCACAAAGCTTTAAAATTGGAGATCAACTACAAAAATAAAGCAGGAAGAATCACATGTTATTAAAAAATTATTGGATCAAAGAAGAAACAAAAGAAGAGATTTTAAAATACTAGAAGGGAAGCCAGGGTGGCTCAGCGAAATTAAGTGCTTGTTTTGCAGCCCCAGGGGCTGAGGATTAAATCCTGGCCCCAGCCCTGGCCCGACCCATGTGGGACCCATATGCTGAGCTGAGGTGTGCCTCCCATGCTGGAGACCCTGATTTTGGTTCTGGCCCCCCAGTTGGGCACCTGGCTAGAGGGGGCATGCCTCCCATGTGAGAGGCCCCCAGCCCAGATCCCACCCTTCGCAGCCCCCACCCACCTGTGTGGAATGAAACCATGTCGAAAACTATGGATACTGCTCCGGGCCCTCCCCCCTTCTCTCTTTCTCTCTCTATCTCTGTCAAAAACAATAAAATAAATCTTTAAAAGAATACATAGAAATGAATGACAATGAAAACAAAACATACCAAAAATACTGGGATGCAGTAATAAGAGGAAAGTTTATATCACTTCAGGCCTATCTCAAGAAATAAGAAAAACCACAAGTGAACAACCTAGTATCACATCTTAAAGAACTAGAAAAAGAAGAACAAAAAAGCACCTAAAGTCAGCAGAAGGAAGGAAATAACAAAAATTAAAGCAGAACTGAATGAAATAGAAAATTTTTTAAAAATACAAAAAATTAGTGCAACAAAGAGCTGTTTGTTTTTTTTTTAATTAACAAAATTGACAAACCCCTGGCTAGGCTCACCAAGGGGAAAAGAGAAAAGACACAAATAATCCAAATTAGAAATGAAAGAGGGGAAATTACAACAGTTACCACAGACATACAAAGGATCATACAACAATATGCCACCAAATTTTGCAACCTAGAAGAAATGGACAAGTTTATAGAAACATATAGTCTACCTAGACTGAATCAAGAGGAACTGGATAATCTAAACAATCCAGTCAACAGCAAGGAAATGAAACAATCATCCAAAACCTCCCCAAAAGCAAGAGTCCAGGACCAGATGGTCTCATTAATGAGATTTACCAGGCATTCAAAGAGGAACTAACACCTATCCTCCTCAAACTTTTCCAAACAACTGAAGAAGAGGCAATACTTCCCAACTCATTCTATGAGGCCAACATTACCCTAACACCAAAGCCTGATTAGGACAACACACACACAAAAGGAAAACTATAGCCCAATATATCTGATGAACACCAATGCAAAAATCCTGACCAAAATACTAGCAAATAGAATATGCATTAAAAAGATTATACATCATGATCAAGTGGGATTCATCCCAACGGCACAAGGATGGTTCAACATATGTAAATCAACCAATGTGATACACCACATAAACCAAATGAAAGATAAACACCACATGATTATATCAACTGAGGCAGAAAAAGCATTCTACAAGATACTACAACTGGGGAAGCAAGGATGGCTCAGTGGGTTAGGCGCTCACTTTGCAGCATTGGGGACTGAGGATTGAATCCCGGCCCCTGCCCATGAGGACCCATATGCTGGACTGGGGAGTGCCCCCAGTTCAGTTCTCACTGGGGTGAGACCCCGGCCCAGTTCCTGCCCTGTGCAGCCCTGCGCCCACCTGTGGAGTGAAACTATGTGGAAAAACCAATGATGTGCAACTATGGAGACTGTTCTGGGCCCTCCCCCTTCTCTCTGTCTCTGACTGTATCTCTCTCTCTCTCTGTCAAAAACAATAAATAAATCTTTAAAAAAAAAAGATACTACAACCATTTATGATCAAAACACTTAATAAAATGGATATAAAAGAAAAGTACCTCAACATAATAAAGGCCATGTATGACAAACCCTCAACATATGTCATACTGAATGGGAAAAAACTACAACCTTTTCTTCTAAAATCAGGAACAATCAGGAACAAGACAGGGATGTCCCCTGTCACCATTGATATTTCAACATAGTGCGTAAAGTTCTTGCCAAAGCCATCAGGCAGGAGAAAGAAATAAAAGGCATCCAAATTAGGAATGAAGAAGTTAAACTGTCACTTTTTGCAGATGACATGATTGTTTATATCAAAAACCCTAAAGATTCCATCAGAAAACTCTTAGAAATAATAAATGAATATAGTAAAGTTGCAGGATATAAAATCAATGTACAAAAACCCACAGCAGGGGAAGCTGGGATGGCTCAGCAGGTTGAGCACTCGCTTTGCAGCCCGAGACCAGGGATTGAATCCCGGCTCCGGCCCATGCGGACCCATATGCTGAACTGGGGTGTGCCCCCAGTTCAGTTCTTGCTGGGGCCTATGTGAGAGCCCCCGGCCCAGTACCTGCCCTGCACAGCCCCGCGCCCACCTGTGGAGTTAAACTACTATATGGAAAACTAATGCTGTCAACTATGGAGACTGCTCTGGGCCCTCCCCCTTCTCTCTCTCTCTATCTGTCTTTCTGTCTGTCAAAAACCAATAAAAAGAAAGTGCTATTTAAAAAAAACAACAACAAAAAAAACCCCACAGCATTTTATATACAAACAACAAAACTTCAGAAAAAAAAGTGAGAAAAACAATACCTTTTGCAATCAAAACAAACAAACAAACAAAATACTTAGAAATAAATGTAAAAAACGTGAAGGTCTTACACATAGAAATCTATAAGACACTATTAAAAGAAAATTAAGAAGATACAAAGATAGAAAGATATTCCATGTTTATGAATTGGAAGAATCAACATAGTTAAAATGGCCACATTACCCAAAGCAATATACAGATTTAATGCAATTCACATTAAAATCCCACAGACATTCTTTTGAGAAATATATTTTTAAAAATCATCAGATTCATATGGAACCGCAATAGACCCTGAATCGCCAAAGCAATCCTTTGAAAAAAGAATAAGGCTGGAGACATCATGCTCCCCAATTTCAGTCTATACTACAAAGCATCAATAATCAAAATAATCAAAACAGCTTGGTATTGGTAGAAAAATAGACATACAGACCAATGGAACGGAATCAAAAACCCAGAAATAAACCCACAAATATATGGACAGATAATTTTTGATGGAGGAGTAAAAAACATACAATGGAAGGAAGCTGAGACGGCTCGGTGGGATAAGCACTCTCTTTGTGGCCCCGGGTTCCAAGGATTGACTCCTGGTCCCAGCCCAGGTCCATGCAGACCCATATGCTGAACTGGGGCATGGCCCCAGTTTGGTTCTTGCTGGGATGGGCTCCCCATGTGCAAGCCCCCGGTTTGGCCCCCAGCTCATGGGGGCATGTCTTTCATGAAAGAGGCCCCTGGCTTGATTCCTGCCCTGCATGGCTCCCACCAGTGTGGAACAAAACCATGTCGAAAAGTGATGATGCATATAACTATGAAGACTGCTCTGGGCTCTCCCCCTTCTCTTTGTCTCTCTCTTGCTGTCAAAAACAATAAGTCTTAAAAAAAACAATAAAATATTTTTTTAAATATATACAATAGAGAAAAGAAAGTCTCTTTAGTAAATGGTGCTATGAAAGTTGGAAAACCACATGCAAAAGAATGAATCTGGACTGTGAGCTGTCACCATATACCAAAATGTACTCAAAGTGGGATTAAATACCTCCACATAAGACCCAAAACAATAAAGTGCACAGAAGAAAGCATCAGTTCTAAATTTACAAACCTTGGGCTCAGAGAGAGCACTTTATGAACTTGACTCAAAGGCAAGGGAAGTAAAAGCAAAAATAATTGAATGGGACTATATCAAACTAAAATGTTCCTGCACAGCAAAGGAAACCGTCATCAGAATAAAAAGAAACCAACTGAATGGGTGAAATATTTGCAAACAATGCCTCTGATAAGGGGCTAATATCTAAAATATATAAAGAACTCATATAACTGAACAACAAAACAAATGATCCAATTAAAAATGGGCAGAAGACCTAACAGACAGGATTCCTTCCATGAAGTTGTACAAATGGTCAACAGACACATGAAAAAATTCTCAACATCACTAGCAGTTAGGGAGATGCAAATTAAAACCACAATGAGATACCACTTTACACCTATTAGAATGGCTATAATCAATAAGACAAGGAATAACAAGTGCCGGAGAGGCTGTGGAATGTAAAGTGCTGGTGGGAACATAAACTGATATAACCACTATGGAAGGCAGTATGGAGATTCCTCAAAAAACTAGGAATGGAATTGCCATATGACCCAGCAATTTCTCTTCTGGGTCTCTATCCAAATTGCTTGAAAACCTTAATTCCCAAAGATATATGTACCCCAATATTCATTGCAGCACTGTTCACGGTGGCCCAGTTGTGGAAACAACCAAAGTGTCCTTTGATAGATGACTGGATAAAAAAGTTGTGGTACATTTACACAATGGAATACTATTGAGTGATAAAAAAAGATGAAATACAGTCATTGTGACAACATGGATGGACCTTGCAACCATCTCATTAAGCTAAATAAGTCAGACTGAAAGAGTCAAGAAATATATGACCTCACTCATAGGTAGAATATAAATATGAAAGTAAGAAAGAAACAAACTCATGGACAGTCAATAGTTTAGGGGTTACCTGAGGGTAAGGGAAAGGTCAGTCGGAGAGCAGGACAAGGGGGTGGGTGGGTGTGGAAAAAGTGCTGATTCTGGGTGGTGAGCACATAACGCAATGCATAGACAATGTAATGTAGAATTGTAGAAAAACAGACATACAGACCAATGGAACAGAATTGAAAACCCAGAAATAAACCCACAAATATATGGACACAATTGTACAATTGTAATTGTTATCACCCAATGTCATCCCAATACATTTAATAATAAAAAAGTCAGATAATAATAGGTGTTGACAAAAATATGGAAAAATCAGGGATGCCAGGATTGCTCAGCGGTTGAGTGCTTGTCTCTAAACTGTGAGGTCTGGGCTTCAGTTTTCGGCCCCAGGCCATGCAGCCCCATATGCTGAACCTTGGTGCAACTGTTAACCATCAGGATGCCTCGGCAGCAAAGGTTCTTGCCTTTCATGCAGGAGGCCCCTGGTTTGGTTCCTGCCCTGCACATCCCCACATCCACCTGTGTGGAATGAAACCATGTTACAACTAATGATGTACAACTATGGAGACTGCTCTGGGCCCTCCTCCCTTCTCTTTCTCTCTCTTGAACAATAAAATAAGTCTTTAAAAAAATCAGAACCTTCATACACTGCTGGTGGAATTAAAAAATGGTACAGCTACTTTAGACTACTATCTAGCAGTTCGCCAAAATGTTGTGAAAACATGTGCCCACACAAAACCTTGTACAACTAATGTTTATAGCAGCATTATTCATAATAGCCAAAAGGTGGAAACAACTAAAATGTCTATTGACTGACAAATGGATAAACAAATAGGGTGTATCTATGCAATGGAATATTATTTGCCCATAAAAAATATATAGTGACACATGCTACAACATGGATGAACCTTAAAGACATTATGCTAAGTGAAAGAAGCCAGACACAAAAGACTGTATGATTCCATTCATATGAATGGAATGGGTAAATGTATATAAAAAATAGATTAGTGGTTGCTTAGGGATGGGGGGAAGATTGGGGGGAAGTAGGAAATGAGTATATAAGAAAATAATAGCTAAATGGTACAGGGTTTGTTTTTGAAGTGATAGAATGTTCTAAAATTGACTGGTGATGGTTGCATATCTCTGAATATGATTCAAACCACTGAACTATACCATTTAATTTAATTGTATGATATGCAATTATCTCAATAAAGCTGTTAAAAATTAAAAGTTGGTGATAAAATCTGTTTGCTTATGTTCAAATCAAATAAATTTTTGTAACTTCTGATAGTCATCATCTAGTTTTGTACTACAATCACTCCATTCCCTGATCATACATTTTGGCAAAGAAAAGGTTTTGTAAGAATTAAACAACTGGCCAATTATACCTAATATGTAACTAAATGGATTTCAGAATTTTCAGAATACAGACTGAATATTAGTCATATACTTTCCAGATGCATATTAGTGGGCACTATCCCAGTACCTCAGTCATTCAGCGAATCTTTCTTAAGTATACAAATAGAATTGTATTATATAGTACATATTGTTATTGGCCTATCACACTACAAAGAAACTCAGGCAGCTCACTGTCCCTCTCAGGGCCTCAGCTTCCCTAGGTCATCCTACCTAAAAATTAATTCTGGCCTCATCTGTCAGTGACTTGATATCCTATGTATTATTGTAACATTTTTTAGGTTATGTGATGGGTTCCATAAGACAGATGTCTTCCACATTCTTTTCTCTTGGGTAGAACCACTAAAATGAGAAATGGGAAATTAAATGATGGCTTAAGAAGTGAGCAACACCATTTTTTCTCTTTAATGGAGGAGATAATAGCTATACGCCATCATGAGTATTTTCCCATATTGTATGTTAAATGGTTGCTTGGTCTTACCAAATAATGCTATCCCTACAGAGACAAAAATTCACATTTGTACACAGAGATATAGCAAAAAAAGGTGAACTCGAAGTCAGAATTTAGTTCTAGAACTGATCTACTACTAGAGATATGTATCCTTGGACAGGGGACATAAGTTTTCTGATTTCCATTTCAGTAATCTATAAATTAAGTGGACTAAAAGATCTGATTCCTATCAAGCCCAAAATCTTATAATTCCAGGCCATAAAATATTAAATCACATGTAAAAATAATATAAGGACCCTCCAAAATCAGTATTTATAAAAAATTGTGTATTTATTCTTACATGTTTAAACTTGTCACCTACAAAATATTCTCCACTTGATGCAACACACCTGTTGAGATGATTTTTCCATTGCTCAAGTTTTGAACTTCTCAATTTTGATGCCTTTTAGTGGTTCTGCTGTTTTTTGTTTTACCTCTTCCACATTGGCAAAACATTTCCCTTTAAGGCCATTTTTCATCCGGGGAAACAAAAAATAGTCACTTAGGATGAGATGGAGTGAATAGGGAAGGTAGGGCATGGGGGTCATGCAGTGTTTGGTCAAAAACTGCTTAAACAGTGTGGTGTGAGAAAGTGCGTGGTCATGGTGCACGTCGTTTGCATAAATCACCCATCATGAAATGGGCAAACGCATTGAAAGAGCCTCCAAAAATAATTTGCTGAAGCCAAAAGCAGCTTGTTACTTACAGCACCAGCTCGTATACTGATGCAGATGAGTTTCAAGAACACTCACCTATCAGGGTAAGCCTGTACTACAAGGGGCCTGCACCGTAAAAGGTAATTCCAGTATTGCAGTACAATTAAAACTCAAATTTTTATTAGATTTAAAAAAAACTAGCTACCTTCAAAAAACACTAGGAGGGGAACCTGGGATGGCTCAGTGGGATAGGCACTCACTTTGCAGCCCTGGGGACCGAGGATCGAATCCCAGTCCCGGCCTGTGCAGACCCATATGCTGAACTGGGGAGTGCCCTCAGTTCAGTTCTCACCGGGGTGAGACCCCGGCCCAGTTCCTGCCCTGTGCAGCCCCACACTCACCTGTGGAATGAAACTATGTGGAAAAACCAACAATGTGCAACTATGGAGACTGTTCTGGGCCCTCCACCCTCTCTCTGGCTCTTTCTGTATCTCACTCTCTCTCTGTCAAAAACAATAAAAATAAATATTTAAAAAACAACAACACTAGGAAACATCTGATTTGGACTATTAGTACAAGCCTAAATTCAATAGAAAGAAATTTTTCATTTTATAGGAATATATGTAAACTACCTACCAGCTAATAACCTCCTTTCCTTTCCTTCTAATATCTATGACTATTTCAACACTGGTGTCAACCAGTTAATTCACAAACCAAATCAAATGTAATTACAATGACTGTGCCAAACAAATCACAGAAGAAAATATTAAACATTTAATACCAACATTTAAATGCATTGGTTATAACCAAACTTGTGCTTTAAATGTAGAATGTGCTATAAATAGTGTTTAGGTTCTTCAAAATTGTATGGCTTATAATTTATGTGTTTAACTATTTTGTTTTTAAGATTTTATATAGGGGAGGGGAAGCCGGCATGGATCAGTAGGTTAAGTGCTTACTTTGTAGCCCTGGGGACCAAGGATCAAATCCCAGCCCTGGCCCATGTGGACCCATGTGTTGGAACTGGGGAGTGCCCCTAGTTTGGGTGTCACCAGGGTGAGATCCTGGGCCCGTTCCTGCCCTGTGCAGCCCCACACCCACCTGTGCAATGAAACTATGTGGAAAAACCGATGATGTGCAACTATGGAGACTGTTCCGGGCCCTCCCCCTTCTCTCTGTCTGTGTCTCTGTATCTCTCTGTCCAAAAAAAAATTTTTTATATAGGAGTGCTGGGATGGCTCAGTGGTTTGAGTGCTCGCTTTGCAGCCCCAGGGTCCAATGATCGAATCCCGACCTTGGCCCATGCGTACCCATATGCTTAACTGGGGTATGCCCCCAGTTTAGTTCTTGCCAGAGGGTGAACTTCCCATGCAGGGGGCCCCCAGCCCAGTTCATGCCCTGCATAGCCCCATGCCCACCTATGGAATGAATCTGTATCAAAAACTAATGGTGTACAACTATGGAGACTGCTCTGGGCCCTACCCGTTCTGTCTCTCTGTCAGCCTGTCCGTCTCTGTGTCAAAACAAAACAATAAAAATAAATCTTTAAAAAAGATTTTATATAGGCTTTGGCTAATTTCTATTTCTCAACTACTAACAGCTAAAAGCAATGCTACTTTCATTGGTATAAAAGTTAAGTGCATGTTAAAAACAGATCATCTAATTCTTGTATTTATCTACTTATGTAGAAAGTACAGGGGAAGCCGGATGGCTCAGTGGGTTAAGCACTCACTTTGCAGGGCCGGGGACCCAGGATTGAATCCCGGCCCAGGCCTGTGCGGACCCATGTGCTTAACTGGGGAGTGCCCCCAGTTCAGTTCTCTCTCTGTCTCTGTATCTCTCCCTCTCTCTCTGTCAAAAACAATAAAAATTAATTAAAAAAAAAAAGTACAAAATTATGAATCAAATAAAAATGAAATTGCCAATTGTAGTCTCCTTGTTTAGTAGACCATGAAATGAGAAGTGTCAATGAGTTCACTTAAGCAACTGATGCTCGTAACGAATGCCTTCTGGTCAGATATTTGGTATACGATACTACTTTATGAGCAATATTCTTTTCAAATATAAAGACTATACACTTCATTTGGCTAAAATCTTGTCTTTGTTAAGAAGTAGAAAAATGAGTTTCAAATGTGTGTACTTCCCAGACTTGCGAGGTTACAGATGTGTTTTTGCAGATCATCTCTGAAAATGTACACTTCAATACTAGAAAAAAATTTAAAGGCTCTTGGAGTGTTCAGCTAGTTGCAACTGAGCTTAATAAGTTTTATTCAATAGGTTCATGCTTGAGTTAACATTTCTAGTTTTTGATATGCTTGTAAATAAATACACTCATATATTAGATATAGGAGACTACATTAGTGTACATACTGTCAAAATGAACACATTGAGGCATTATATAAAAACATTTTGTTTTTAATAGAAAAAAAACTTTGATAACAGAGCTAAGTATACAAATAAATTTAATTTTTTAAAAGAAAAATTGTACGAGTGGCAGAATTCTAGTGATAAATGCACTGAAATAATCTTTTGAAATAAACCATCTTTAGAGAAAAATATTAGTTCATGCTAGACTAATTTATTTTAGAATTTATACCAAAGGTGCATTATAAATACAAGTGTTACTCTGGTGCAGTAAGGCAAAATACCTAGCCTCAATGACAATATAGCCTTGATCTTAACCTTCCTCTTATATGTGCCTCATACATAGCTTGTTCAGAAAGTTGAAAACTGCAAGCAATTTTCTCTATTGATATAGCTTTATGAGTAATTTTAGCAACAGAGTAAAAAAGTCTTAATTCTTATTTTGCAAATTCTTTAGTCATATCAGTCTCAAAAGGAACACAATCTGATTATTGTTTTCTATGAAAACAGACAAACATATTTTCAGACTTTTAAACAAGTTAAATATTTACCATATGTAAAAAAAAACCAAAACAAAAAACGTAAATTTTAGGACATCTTTAGATCTTAATTAAAAAAAACAACATTAAATTACTATAGTATAATCTTTTGAATGCTCACTTTATTGCTCACTTTTAAAACTTGCTCAACTGTAAAATTAACTTTTAAAATTTTCCCAATTTTAAAAGAAATATCAGTGTGGAGTCACTCAGATATGCTTGTTTTTCATTGGCCTCACATAATGATTCTCTGATTTAGATTAGTCACATGTATGCTGCCGTTTTTATCACAATGAAATAAAGAAAGAAAGAAAAAATGTGTTTTTAGAATATGGAACCCATGAAGAAACTAGAATGAATCATTTGATCACAGAAAATCAGCAACAGACTGCCAATATTAATACAGAAAATTTAACAGTATATAACCAAAGGAAATGCTATTAATATTTATCATCAACAACATAAGATAATTTTTTCTAAAATACCTAATTGCTTTTTATAATGAATAAAACAAATAAATATTTAAATTAGTCATGTACTTTCATATGAGGTTTGTTTTGTTATTAATGTTTGTGCTTTTCCAATACTAGTTTTTTCCTACTATTGCATCAAAGTCTTCCCATAAATCTCTGGAAAGTCACAAATATCCCTATGGCCATAGGTAAACCACAAAAGTGATAATTTATCAAAATGTCTTTTTACCTATGTAATAAATAAATCCATTGTGAGGTTAATTTCTCCTAATTTATATAAAACAATCCCATTATCTATGAAAAATAATGATCATACTGATTTTACTATGGCTCAAATCCTCAGATAAATATCTTCCTGATTAACCTATTAATGTAAAACAAACTGAGTAAAGTTTATATTCATATTTAAACTACTGAATACTTATAAACAAAGTAGCATTTATTAAAATAAAATATACTTAATTTATACTAAATTCCACTCAAATTTATACAAGTTTTTCATCCTTAATTTTCAATTACATACATCATGATTGTTTTCAAACATTGTCAGATATATACAAAATTGAAATATGACATCTAAACCAGACTGATTTTTAAAATAATTTCTAAACAGCTATTATAGTAATATACAATGTGTAAAATTCAAATAAATCGTAAGTATATTCTTATAGAAATGTTAGACCTATAATACTGAGCGATATTTACAAGCAAACATGATCCAAACAGCACATGCAGATTCAGGATAAGTAAACACTCGGACACGAACTGCCAGTCGCACCTGGTCTCCCCGGCAACAGATTATTTCTTCACAGAAAGGAGACCTACAGAAGAAAGCAAATTTATTCAATTAGGAAGTAAGCATAGGCTTTATTTTCTTATTTCCAAGTAAGTCAATAATTTAAGTACCGTATTTAAAAATCCTGTCTCTGCTACCAACAGCTCTGTAATTTTGGTCAAGCTATTCAAATTATAGGTTATTTCCTCATAGTCCTAAATTTCAAAAATTACACCTGCCAAGATCAGAGATCCTCAACAGAGACTGCACCAAAATCACTGGGAAAACTATCCCAAACTATCTAGTGCTACATTTCAGACTTAATGAATCACAATCTGTGGCAAGGAGGGTATATGTGATTCTGAATTTATTACTACAGAACCACCAGACTAACTAGTTTCTAAGATTCCTAAGCCAGAAACATTTATGAATTCATAAATTCTACCTTACCGAAGACAAGTAGCAAATGCACGCCTTGCATTTCTATACACAAAGTGTATTGGGAACCCTTTAAATGTGTGGCCATCAGGTACAGCCCTCCTGATAGCATCTTGAAATTCTTCATTGCCTGTAGATATGCTTGTTGTACGCTCAAATTCGTAAGAAGCCAATGCTGGTGATAAGAGATAGGAAAGTTGGTCTTCCCAAACAGTAGTGAGGCCAAGATCCTATAGCAATCAAAAAAGAAAAAGTGAAACTCATTAATAAAGACCAATTATAACAAAAGTACTCAGTATTTTAATGTATACCAAGATTCTTAAAACTTGTAATAATTTTTTAAACTTCCTATTATTATAAGGATATATAGAAATAAAAAAGAAATGAACTACAGGTATCAGATTTTACTTCCTGAAGAAATAACCCCAAAACATTCAATATGTTAGTGACGGTTCCGAATCCTATACTTCTTTAATATACACTAGAAGGAACCATGTGGAATAGGCCTACTATGGAATAGTGTTAGTAAAATTTGAGGTCACATTTTAGTTAACTTTAAAAATAAATTCAGCTATAGTACAGGTGAAAAGTCAAAAAACTAATTATATATATAATTGAATTCCAATATTTACTATTTACTCTTTTATAAAAAGCACTAATTTTCACACTGTAAGAGATTAAAAGGTGAAGAAAACATTCTATAGACGCTCAGGGAGATTAAAACATGTTTCTATGGAAAGTGAAGGCAATTAATTTCACTTGTAACACTGAATGAACTATTGATAGCTAGACACACAATATTTAAAAAAAACTGTAACATAAAAATGCCTCAACATTCTAAGCAGTTTATCATAGTAGATCTTTAGCATTTCCTAATCTTACATTCAAGGTTTTAACTGGGTCCAAGAGATCCAAAAGGTCCATGATGATCTATATCAAGCTTGTCCAACCAACGGCCTGCAGGCTGCATGTGGCCCAAAGAGAACTTTGAATGCAGCCCAACACAAATTTGTAAACTTTCTTAAAACATGAAATTTTTCTGAGATTTTTTATTTTTATAGCTCATCAACTATCATTAGTGTTAGTGTATTTTATGTGGCCCAAGATAATTCTTCAAATGTGGCCCAGGGAAGTCAAAAGACTGGACACCAGTAATCTATACGGTATATTTTCTGAGTCAAAAAGGGATCTCACTTGCTAATTTACAGGAACTATAGCCTTACCTAGTGATCAGCATGAGCATCTAGCTCAGTTCTGTTTTCTTTTTCTACAGAAAATAATTATTATACTGTAAAATACTGGTTTCATTTATAATCAGGATTTTCAAAAAAGAGAAGACTAAAAGGCAATACAAGTGATGGAGAGATAGTGAGGAGCTTTCATTTCCAGCAGTGTAATGAACTAGGTCCCTATACAACCTATTGATACAAACATACTACATATGCCAGATTTTCCAAAATATACTTTCAAATGCTTTGATGAATTAGCAAGTTAAGAAAAATTTTACAGGCCAAAAATAAGAGAAATTGGGAGCTCTGAAAACATATCTGATAAATCTTTTCTTTTTCTAAAGATTTATTTTGGGAATGCCGAGATGGCTCAGTGGGTTGAGTGCTTGACGCCCCAAGGTCCGAGGATCAAATCCTGGCCCTAGCTTGTGTGGACCAATATGCTGACCTGGGGTGAGTCCCCAGTTCGGTTCTCACCAGGGCAAGCCTCCTATGTGGGAGGCCCCCGGCCCGGTTCCTGCCCTGCACAGCCCCAAGACCACCTGTGGACTGAAACTATGTAGAAAAACTAATGACATGCAACTATGGAGATTGCTCTGGGCCCTCCCCCTTCTCTTTCTGTCAAAACAAAACAAAAAAAATAAATCTTTACTTTTTTAAAAGAGAAGGGGGAGGGCCCAGAACAGTCTCCATAGTTGTACATCATATCATTAGTTTTCAACATAGTTTCATTCCACACAGGTGGGCAAGGGGCCACGCAGGGCAGGAACTGGGCTGGAGGCCTCTCACATGGGAAGCACACCCCAATTCAGCATATGGGCCTGCATGGGCCAGGGATAGGACCAGATCCTTGGACCCTGGGGCTGCAAGGCAAGCACTTAACCCATTGAGCCATCCTGGCATCCCCATTTGTCTTTAATGGCCTCCAGGAACATGAAAAACAGAACTCACCCAAGGTTCGGAGCCTATTGGGGAAACCTTCAAAGGTGAATTAGGAATAAATCATCTGTAGGAATTTTAGATTCTAGTTCTTGGCTGGTTATGTGTGTTGCAAATAACTTTTCTCACCCTGAGGCTGTTCTTTTCACCATCTTAATGGTTTCTTTTGGTGAACTAAGTTCTCAAAATAATACATGTGTGACTTTTTCCTTTCTGATTAATGCTTCTTATGTCTTCTTTAAGGTACTTTACAAAAGAAGAAATCTAGATGGCTAATAAATACTCGTAAGTGACCGATCTCTTTAGTAATCAGGAAAATGCAAATTAAAATCAGAATGAGGATATCACTTTATATCTATCCAATTTAGTATAATTAAAAAAAAAAACGGGGAAAAACTGAATATGAAAAAATATATAATCCAATATTTTAAATAGGGAATGACTAAATAAATACTTCACAAAGAGAAAATCCAAATAGGTGGACTTATTAGCAAAAGTTTGAACAAGTCCTCCATTCTTCATTTCTAGAAGAAAGTAACGGTATTAAACATTCTAGAAGTATTGGTGCATTTTGAATTTTCTGAGTCTCAGAACTTAACTCTCATGGCTTTTTAAAACTGTCTGCTTCATAAAATGAAGGCACTGGATTTGCTTTGTTCAGGACTAGAAGAGTGAGTGGCACTACCACACATGCAAAATAATAATAATAACAAACAAACAAATGAAAAAAAAAAGCAGGAAACTACAAACTTCAGTTTTAATTACCTTCCTGTGTTCTGAGACTAGTACCCTTAGCTGCATTTCTATTTCATTACTTGTTACTGAAGCATCAATTGTGGATGCACACAGAGGTGGAAACGGCGGAAGGGAGGTTGTAGCTCCTGGAGCACAGACAGATTTAATTGCTTCTTCACTCATGGGTTTCCATTTGGATTCATCGTTCAAATCAAATACACAGATTTCTACTGAGTCAGAGGGCTGACAATTTCCCAGGAACATCTGATGATTGAAAACACAACCAATTGTTCGATATGGGTACAGTGGTTTGGGTTGTTCAGCGACTGGAGGTTCATCAGGATTGGTAGATTTGTGTATGTACCTAAAAAAAGTAAATCATAATTTTATACAGTAAGACCTTAACAATTAAGAAGGCAGCATCTTGTGAAGAAGAATATTATTCTAATACGTAAAGCCATAACTATTTCCTAGGACTAAAGTTTAACACTTATTTTTTCTTCTTATACTCCCATAATTTGATTAGTCTATATTAATTGTATAACATCTTATGATGTAGAAACAAATTTTATTCCTTTAACACAAATATATTCTCTGTGTATCACTAAGATCAAAAGTGTCCATCTCAGATAAACAATTAAAATAATTTAGCTATACATTATGGGGCATGACTAACCAAAATGATTATTGACCGGAAGGAATAAAAACCCAGAAAAATGAGAAGAGGGCACAAGGCTGTGCCTTTAGATCTTCCATAGTTAAAGATACAATAAAGCACTTTGCCAGTTATATAAATGTCTAATCACTATGCTGTACACTTGAAACTAATGTAGTATTGTATGTCAACTATAATTGAAACAAAATTTTTAATTAAAAAAATAGGACAAGGTAAAGGAAAACAGAGCAGCCACAGAAAAATAATAAAAGTTGAGAGACAGTGCTATGAGAGAAGCTAAGGAAAGAGAATCTTCCAGAAAAAAAGAGAGCTTTTTTTTTTTTTTTTTAAGATTTATATTTATTGTTTTTGACAGAGAGAGACAGAGAAGGTGGAGGGCCACGAACAGTCTCCACAGTGGTACTTCATTAGTTTTTTATATAGTTTCACTCCACATGTGGGCTCGACCGGGGGCTGCTGCAGGGCAGGAACTGGGCCCAGGGCTTCCTGCATGGGAGGTATACCCCCAAGAGCTGGAAGCCTCCTACATGGAAAGCAAGCCCAGGCAGGAGCCAAACTGGGGGCCTCCCAAGGCCTCCCACATGGGAAGCTTGTCCCTGGGAGAACCAAAGTGGGGGCACACCCCAGTTCAGCATATGGGTCCACACGGGCTACAAGATGAGTGCTTAACCTGCTGAGCCATCCTGACATCTCCAAGAGAGCATTTTTAACTCTTTCAAAATCTGATGATAGGCAAAAGGATTGAAAAAAAATGTCCAGTAGATTTATCAACATGGAGGTGGTGACTACATCAATTTTTCAAAAGAAATCATGATTTACACTTTGAATTAATTTTCAAGCTTATGGATGATTAACAGAAAAAACATATGCCAACTATATAAAATAAAAAGTAAATACAATTTGGTTTTACAGTATCATGTCAGTAGAGAATACTTAAGATGTATAAATTTTCTTAATTTTTTACATGGTCATCAAAAAGGCTCTAATAACTAAAATGATCAATTTGTATCTCTGAGCACCATCAATACAAACAAAAAAACCTGTAATTTAAAATAGTCACATCTTCATTTTAATATTCTTATAAACTTAGTTTGCTAACCTGTGTCCTGTTAAACTCTCCCAAAAAGTGATGATTCCATCAGTTCCACAAGTCATAACCCATGCATGAGGTACTCCTTTTGCCTTAGTCCCAACACAGACAAAGGCTTCTAATCCATATCCAAGAAGAAGGCTACACAGAAGGTTAGCGTGATCTTCACAGTCACCCTAGAAAAATACAACGAATTAAAATTAAGTATTTGTTCCTTCATATTGTTTCCTCATTAAATATTTAAATACAAAATGGTGGGGAAGCCGGGATGGCTCAGTGGGTTAAGTGCTCACTTTGCAACTCTGGGGACCGAGGATCAAATCCCGGTCCCGGCCCATGCAGACCCATATGCTGAACTGGGGAGTGCCCCCAGTTCAGTTCTCACTGAGTGAGACCCCAGCCCAGTTCCTGCCCTGTGCAGCCCCACGCCCACCTGTGGAACGAAACTATGTGGAAAAACCAATGATGTGCAACTATGGAGACTGTTCTGGGTCCTCCCCCTTCTCTCTGTCTCTGTATCTCACTCTCTTTCTATCAAAAACAATAAAAATAAATCTTTAAATACAAAATGACAATTAAAAAGTATTAAAATTTTTACTTTTAATCACTAGTCCATTGTTAAGGTGAAACAATGCAGAAAAAAGATTATATACCAGACTTAGAAGAGTGTAAATTATGTTACAAAGTCTATGCTCACAAACACAACAGTTGTAACATATACACTTTAAGAGGAGACATTCCAACTCAAAACCTTATAAAGAAAGCATACAAAAAAGCAGTAAGATTTAAAAAATGAATATGAACAAACTGACAAATCAAAAAGCAAGAAATGTAAATAAAGAGGAAAATACTCAAAACTTTAAAAAGATGGCTTAGAGTATCAATATATGATCATCTTAAGGAAATAAATACATAGGAAAAGTGATTGGGTAGAATACAACAAAATGCCAACAATGGCTTTAGTAGGAGTGGTTAATATAATTTTCCCTTCTATTTTCTAAATTCTCTTTGATAATATAACTTCCATAATTTAAAAAGATTAAAATACAAAAATAAAAAAAACTGATAGGTTCTGTGCAAAAAGAATTAAAATATTACATGAAGATATATATTTATGGGGAAGACAGGATGGCTCAGTGGGTTAAGCGCTCACTTTGCAGGGCCAGGGACCGGGGATCAAATCCCAGCCCCAGCCCGTGCAGACCCATATGCTGAACTGGGGAGCTACCCCAGTTCAGTTCTCTGTCAAAAAAAAAAAAAAGAAAAAAAAAAAGATATATATTTATGCACAGGACTACAGGTAATATGCAAAAGTAAAAGTAACTATTAAATTCAGTATTAGAACGATTTCTTTCACCTAAAATTTTACGTAAGGGGAAGCCGGGATGGCTCAGCGGGTTGAGCAATCACTTTACAGCCCCAGGGACCGAGGATCGAATCCTGGCCCCGGCCTGTGAGGACCCATGTGCTGAATTGGGGTGTGCTTCCCATGCAGGAGGCCCCCAGTTCAGTTCCTGCCCCCTGGTTCAGCCCCTGGCTCAAAGGGGGGGTGTGCCTCCCATGCAGGAGGCCCCCAGCCAGTTCTCACTCTGTGCAGCCCCCGCCCACCTGTGTGGAATGAAACCAAGTCAAAAACTGATGCTGTACAACTATGGAGACTGCTTTGGGTCCTCTGCCTTCTCCCTGTCTCTGTCTATCTCTGTCAAAAACAATAAAATAAATCTTTAAAAAAAAAAGAAAATATAACTGAGTTTAAAAAAAAAAAAATTACATTAGTGGCTCTATACTTTTGTTTTTTAATAATCATTAAATTTACTTTAGAAAAATATAATATCCAGACCTTTTGGCCTATTAATTTCTATAGAGATTTTATACTAAAAATATTTAACAAACAAACAAACAGTACAACCAAAGATATTCAATGTAAAAATTCATTCTTTTTTTTATTTTTTAAAATTTTTTATTGTTTTTGACAGAGAGAGAGAGAGATACAGAGACAGAGAGAGAACTAAACTGGAGGCACTCCCCAGTTCAGCACATGGGTCCGCAAGGGCCGGGGCCGAGATTCGATCCTCGGTCCCCAGCGCTGCAAAGTGAGTGCGTAATCCACTGAGCCATCCCGGCTTCCCCAAAATTCATTAATGATAACAAAAAATTAGAAAAAAGACTAACTTAAAAAGAAAACAATTCCTAAATGGGGAAACAGTTAAGTAGAGTTTGTGTATCAATTCAAGAAAACCTTTATACAGCTATTAAAACACGGAACTCACAAAAATTGCAGCAACACATGGGAATATGTTCAAAGCATAATGCTAAATTATAAAGCAGGACACAAAGTTTTATTTATACCTTAATTATAATGGGAAAAAATCCATAACAGGAGAAAATTATAAAGACATAATAAATTGGTAATAGAATTACGGGTAAAAATTCACCTTTACTGTTGTAATACTATAGCTTGTGCAAGAAAATATTTTAAATAATTTTTAAGTTTCTAATTTAAGACGTGATTTCTCTTTAAAGAAACTTAAAATAGTGAATAAAAGGGGTGATTATTTGCTTTACAAAAGAACTATTTACATAATATATTAAACATGTACCATTTGTACTATGTTTGAAATAAATGTTTAAATCCTTGAGAGTATTATGCTAAATGAAATAAATCAGATTGGAAAAGGACAAGAACCAGGATTTATTCAAAAGTGGGATATAAAACAAAAAACAACAATCGAACAAATAAAACAAACTCACAGATTATGGACAACAGAATGGTGGTTTCCAGAGGGGAAGGAAGGTTGTGGGGAGGAGAAAGAGGGTAAAGAGAGTTAAATACATGGTGATGGAAGGAGACTAGGCTTTGAGTGGTGAGCACACAATGGAGAATTCAGATGTTGTATTATAAATTTATACACCTGAAATGTATGTAATGTTATTAACCAATGTTACCCCTAATAAACTTAATTTTTAAAAAGTTTAAATGCATACACACAACTTTTTGGAACAAGTCAAAATAATTTTGGTAAGTAACATTTCACTGTTTTTAATTGTCTTTAAGACAAAAACCTTTCTAATTGACAAATCAATCGCTAATATAGTTTCTTTCATTGTATAAGCTTTGCCTTGTGAATACCCATATTTAAACAACTTCTGACTAAACAAAATTATGCCAAAACAATAATACATAAAATTTATTGTTTTTTCAACAGCATTGGAATACTAAAGATAGCCTGGCTTGTTTTTAAATCAACATTTTTAGAACACAGAAAATTAGGAAAAATCCCATAATCTATAAAATTAGTTTACTGAAATCAATTCATTTAACATCAATAAATTAATACAAATTTTTAAGTATATACTTATGCTTGTTACTAAACAAGGCACCAATAAATCCAAAAAAATTTTCCATATTTTTTGTACTGCCATATTTTCTCTTAAAAAAAAAAAAAATGCACCATCTAGGTAAATTTTAACACATCAACAGTATTAGAAGACCATGGTTCTGGTCCTGGCACTGTCTGTAATTCACTTACAATTTACCTCTATCTCTTGGTTTTTGATTTTATAGTACTTGTAGTTCCCAACTTCACAGAAACCACATTACATTAAATAAGAAACTTGTAAACAAGAAAACATAGATGCTAAATTTTTATTGACACTTAAATGCTAAAAAAATAGTAAAACGATTATGACTTGTTCAAGTTCATAAAATGTACATTATCTAAGTTAATTATTTTACAAATGCACTACAAATTCAGAGTAAATTCTATTGTGTGTGTAGTATACCTTGTTTCTACAGAGAAAGGCCAGCAGAGTACACCACTGTTCCTGTTTACCTCCTCCTCCAATAACAGGGGCTCTTTCATAACCAAGGACATTGACAAATCTTGCTGCTTGCCTTGGAGTATCCAGAAGCCGCCCAGCTCGAAGTGGTTTAACATAGGAACAGACTGGCCTGTTTATCCCATTTTCATCCTGGAAGAAGGGGAAAATTATCTATAATGACAGATTAATCATTTCCAATTTTGATACCTTTTCTTGGATTCCTTTAATGTGGGATAAAATAATTCTAGATCCCACTTTACTAAGTAGTTACCTTGTATTTAGTACTAGGCTGTTGAGTGCTATGCATAGTTTCTTTTTTAAGCCTTATATCTTCTATATTACTTTCATTTCACAGATGAAGTAAATGAGGTTACAGCCATTATGCAACAGGGACAGGATTCAAACTCTGAGCAGTCTAACTCTAAAGTCTTACACAGTAAGAACTTGGATTATCACATGATCCAGCAATCCCACTCCTGGATATATATTAAAAATAATTGAAATCAGTATCTCAAAGACATATTTGCAACCCAGGTTTACTGCAGCATCATCCACAATAACCAAACTATGGAAACAACCAAAATGTCCTTCAAAGGATAAATGGATAAAGAAAAATGGTGTACATACGAGGTCTGACAATTAAGTTTGCAAACCTGCCAACACACTTACATTGGCAGCACTGTACAAACAACTCAGTAAGGTTTCATAACCTTGGCATATCAGTGTCTCACAGCAGTGTTCGTGTCAACATGTGGCAGTGTCTTGCTGAGTGGCGTTCATTATTGTTTTGTGTGTTTTTGTGTGCAGTCTCAAGAACGTCAGAGCTTGAATTAGAGCAATGAACAAACATTAAATTTTTTGTTAAACTTAGCAAGAGTGGAAGTGTAATCAGGGACATGTTAGTAAAAGTTTATGGGGATAATGCCAGGAAGAAAATTACAGTGTAAAAATGGATTAAACATTTTTCTGAGGGGAGAAAAAGCATCACTGATGAAGAGAGGTCAAGGAGGCCAGTAACAAGTAGAACTGACAAAAACAATGCAAAAAATGTGTCGAATTGTGAGAGAAAATCATCAGGTAACTGTGAGAAGCATAGTGGACCAAGGAAATACTGATAAACAGTTAAGAAATTCTTAACTGAAAATATTGGCATGAAAAAAGTGTGTGCAAAAATGGTCACAAAGGAGATCACCTATGAACAAAAACAAAAGAGAATCCACGTTTGCCAAGACCTTTAGGAGAGGTAAGATGATGTTTTGGGCTGTGTTATCAATGGTGATGAAACATGGGTATACCAATACAACCATGAAACAAAGTGTCAAAGTGTTACAATAGTAGTCAGCCAATTCTGGAGAAGCTGGAATGGTTCAGCAAGTTAAGCACTCGCTTTGCAGCCCCGGGGACCGAGGATCAAATCCCGGCCCTGGACCATGTGGACCCATATGCTGAACTGGTGTGTGCTTCCCATGTGGGAGGCCCCCAGCCCAGTTCCAGCCCTGTGCAGCCCCCGTCGACCTGTGTGGAACAAAACCATGTCATCAACTTATAACGTACAACTATGGAGACTGCTCTGGGCCCTCCCCCTTCTCTGTCTGTCTCTGTCAAAAATAGAATAAATCTTTTTAAAAAAGAGAAATGGGGTTAGGATACAGAAAAAACCGGCAGAGATATATAGTTGAATATATAGTTAAATATTATTGGTCATTGGCTTAGGGATCTTGGTTATGTAGCATTAGTACATGTAATGTTGTCTTTAAAAAATACCCTAACAAAAAAAATATATGACCAGAGCCCCAGTTCTGCATGCAAAAGCTGAATCTACAAACAAATTCCAAAGTGTCATAGTAAATTTAATACTTAGTATCAATCAAGGACACACTCCAATTTATTAAAATGGGTATTCATCTACTTTAAATCAAATATATCAAAAAATGGTTTAAAAAATCAATTAAAAATGAAAAGCAAAACAGAACAAAGATTGGGGGTTCCCAGGATAGCTCAAAGATTGAGTGCTCGCCTTGCAACTGTAAGGTCTGGGGATCGAATCCCAGCTCCGGTCCGTGCAAATCCATATGCCGAACTGCAGTGCAGCAAGTAGGCACTTTGATGGCCATTGTGAAGATCGTTCTTGCCTCCCATGCCGGAGGCCCCCAGTTTGGTTCCTGCCCCATGCAGCCCTACATCCACCTGTGTGGAATGAAACTATGTCACAACTAATGAGTTACAACTATGAAAACTGCTCTGGGCCTTCTCCACTTCTCTCTTTCTCTCTCTCTCTTTCTCCCCCTTTCTCTCTCACTTCTCAAACAATAAATTAAATCTTAAAAAAATAAATAAATAAATTGTATTATATATCACCCTCCTACTCAGTAAAAGAAAATTATAATATCAACATTCTATTTTACAAATAAACTTCCATTTGTCTGGAATAAATACATTTTATAAATTCAAGTTAAATTACATTTGTATATATAACAGTAAACATCAAATACAGTTGTGAAGCTTTTCTAATACAACTTACAAACCTGAGCAAAAATCTTAACCAGCCGTGAGTTGTGTGAGGGTCGAATTTGTAAATATTCTCTCCACCATTGCTTAGCATATACAAGAAATAATCGTTCTTTCTCTGCAGTTTTCTGCCGTTCCAAAGCAAGCTTGAAATTAAAAACAAATTTTTTTCAATTTCTATTTATTCTCCTTTTAATTACTATAAAATATGTAACCAATCTATGCTTTCTGTCCTTCTCTACCACCACCCTAATCTAAGTGACCATCATCTCACGTGTAAGAGACTTCTAATTGACTACCCTATTTCTACACTTCCTCTAGTACAAGCCAGTCTCCACACAATAGTCAGAATAATCTATTTTCTCACAAGACAGACATTTTATAGTAATAAATCATATTGTCATTCTCTTAGAATTAATAAAGTATAATTTTCTAAAAAGAGAGTGCTTTCTAGGATTAACAGGTAATATACTACTATGAAAGGAAATACACAAACGACAGAAATTCAGAATTATTTACCTGTGTGTTCACTACTTCTTGAGATAATGTTTGATTGAGTGGTGGGTACATCTCAAGTTTTATATTTAAAATTCCCACAGAAACTTTTGATTCTGTGCCTATAAATGTAAATAAATATTAAGAACTTCAGAGGTTTTAATACTATGTATATTTAGTCAACCAAAGTTTAACCAAAATACTTTACGAATTTTGTACTTTACCACTTACATGGAATAAAAAAAATATTCAACATCATCTTTAGTATTCATGTTGAAAATGAGCCAAATCAAATTAGTATTTATTAATATTTGGTACAAAGACCTTCATCTAATTATAAGATTACATATTTCTTAGCTTCCTAATCACATTTTAAGGGACTTTTTTAAACTAAAAAGTTTGGAACTCTTCATTTTTATCTTTATTAAATGTATAACACAAACCAGACTTTTGTTAAAAACAAAGCCAAAGCAACTGTTAATACTTCATGCTCAGAAAATATTTATTCTCTGTCACGTATAGTAATTCCCATTCATACTTTTCCATTTTTCACATCACATATGAGTACAAATTCCCAATCTATTCCTGGATTTAAAGAATTAGAAAACAAACATACGTTACACCAAAACTATTTAATAATTCTTTGGTGAATCAGAATATATTTGTTTCTTGGTCATTACTACGCTCATCATGTTAGACATATATTTGAAGACAAATAATGGGTATCTCATTAAAAAATAAATCTCATACATAAAATGTTTCTACTTTTTAAGGAAAAACACATTCAGGGTCTGATTTAATAAAAATCTAAATTACTAAGTTATATTGTCCGATGGCCAGACTTAATTCTAAGTTTTAATACCAAAGTAATTCCATACTGTTTTACATAAAATTTTATGTTATACATAAAACATTGGTAGTTTTTGTTTTTCCTTGTAAGTATGCATTACACATGAAGTGGTAGGCAAGAATCCAAGGAGACAATGAATAAAACAGGCACCATCTTCATTGATTTGGACACTGAGCAAGTTAGTAGCACCTCTGGGAGTACCACTTTCCACATGTAAAAGGGTAGAAAAAGACCTATTGCATATTCCACAAGAACTGTTGCTACAGGAAGCCAGTTGGGATACTGTATTCTGTGGTTGCATTGTGCTAGAATGAGGGTATTTTACATATGCATGCAGGTGTGTGTGTATGTATGCAGAAACTTACTTTTCTTCATAGCCTTACATACAATAAAATAAATTTGAAAAATAAAAATTCCCAAAACTTTGTATGTTCACTTCTCAGAAAAAAATTTTTCTTAAGGGTACCAGACTATGAAGTGCTATATTCATACTCATCAAAACATTTCCCAAGACTACAACAATGGTGAGTCCAATTATAACTCTAAAGAAATTCCTTTTACATGTTTTACTTAGTTTACAAAGGCATTTTAAAAATATAAAATGCATTTACAAATAAACTGTGGCTATAAAAAGATAACAGTGATATTAATCTTCATACCTACACCCATAAGTTCCACAGTAAGATTGGTCACTCCATTTTCTGAGCCCAAAACTGATCGCCATTCAAGAAAATAGGATGCTACTAAAGTGGTCTCACCAAATATGTCTGTTTTGATTAGCACCATATGAATTGGGTCACTTATTGATAGCATTGTTGTTGAATCAGCCATTCTAGTTCCATCACCTAGCAATATTAAAAAAAAAAAATTACACCACATTGCATATTCAGTTAGATCAACACAAAACAATATTTTTATTGAAAAGATGCTAATAATATACATATAAAACCAAATAGAATAAATTGGTAATGCCTTAGAAAGCATGAAACAAACTGGGAATTAAAGTTCAGTCCTATTTCTATCACAATTTTTAAGAGGATTGGTAGATTGTGATGGGTTATATAATTACTTAATGCATATCAGTGTTGCC
This sequence comes from Craseonycteris thonglongyai, assembly GCA_004027555.1. Taxonomy (NCBI): domain Eukaryota; kingdom Metazoa; phylum Chordata; class Mammalia; order Chiroptera; family Craseonycteridae; genus Craseonycteris; species Craseonycteris thonglongyai. The sequence goes on along the minus strand of PVKE010006571.1, from coordinate 17,766 downwards.
TGATCACTAAGAGATAAGTTTGTTCTTTAAAAGTACTTACCTAAACTATATGCTACTACAATAAAAAATCTTCGAATATATCAACATTAATCTCCAAACCAGCTTTATCCCTAAATTTCCAAAAATAACCACTGTATTATCTACACAAAACTGAAAGATCTAGGGCAGTTGGATTGGCTCAGCGGGTTAAGTGCTTGCTTTGCACCCCTGGGAACCAGGATCAAATTCTGGCCCTGGTCTGTGTGGACCCATATGCTGGACTAAGGTATGCTTCCCATGTGGGAGCCCCTCAGTTTGGTTCTCACCCCCCAGTTCAGTCCCTAGATCTAGGGGGCACGCCTCCCATGTGGGAGGCCCCCAGCCTGGTTCCTGCCCTGCACAGCCCCCTCCCACCTGTGTGGAACGAAACCATGTCAAAAACTGGTGACGTGCAACTATGAAGACTGCTCTGGGCCCTCCCCTTTCTCTCTGTCTCTGTCAAAAACAATAAAATAAACCTTAAAAAAAAAACAAAAAACTGAAAGATGCAGTACCTTGGAGCTAGCAATTTAAGCCATAACTGCCTTATTAGGGTAACATTTTTCACTGGAGGGAAAATAAAATTTTAGCGCTGCATTAGCCATCTGAATAATCTAACATTAAAATTTGAAGGTACAATCTACAATTTTATTAACTTTATAAATATATTATAAAGATTTCTATATTGACAACTAAAATGTATAAAACACCTTTAAAGGAAGTTAACAGTGTAAAAAAAGTACAGAAACCAAGTATCACAATTTTAAAGTTATAAAAATGAATTATAAATTCACATTTAAACTTTGATTTTTTTTTCATTAATATATATTTATTTACTTATTTTGGAGAGAGAGAGAGAGAGAGAGAGAGAGAGAGAGAGAGAGATACAGAGACAGAGAGAGAACTGAACTGGGGGAGTTCCCAGTTCAGCATATGATTCCACACAGGCCCCCCAGATTTGATCCCTGGTCCTCGGCGCTGCAAGGTGAGCGCTTAACCCACTGAGCCATCCTGGCTTCCCCTGATTTTTTTTTAAAGTTAACACCATAAATGTAGTCATCTTTCACAAATAAGAAAAATCCTGTCTCATTTTCCACTATATCCCCAGCACTTGTCTAGCATAGTGCCATGAACCTAACAGGTATTTAAATGTTGATTACTAAAGAACAAACCATTAAAACAGTCAAAAAAAACAAAAAGATAAAAAAAGAAAAGAAAAAGCAAGAAAGTGGGTAATAGTTCACATAGAAAAGAATAGTGGGGAAAAAAATAAAACAAAAGGCTAGGGAGATTCATCCATTATAAGTCTCGTTATAGCAAAAGTTATTGTTCTGCAATAAAACCTCACAAAGATATACTTAGCTAAATGACAAATTATTATTGTTCCTTACCTAAGCTTTCTCTGTGTACTTCAAGTAAAAAGCCATCATGAAAATCTGGTTCACAGGCACATGGAACAGGTTTAGAACGAAAACGTTGGTTTCGAAAATGTAAACATAAAATAAAGGTCGAACAAACTTGTCCCGGTAAAGGCTCAGGTTCTTGCAGATGTTCCAAGAAAGCTTTTCCACCCAAAACCTGAAGGTAAAGATACCTCCGTGTTGGATCAATATTAGCTGTAAAGTGTAGCAATATGTATGAGGAAACTGCCAAATAACTTAAGGAATGTATTCAAGACAATAAGAAATAATAACTTTGATATAAAACCAAAGACTAGAAAAAAAGAAAAAAAAAAAAGACTAACAAATTTGCTGTATACGAGGACCATTTGCATCCAAGGAAGAAGAGACATAATATGTTATCTTTTTCTGAGTTTACATTCTGGCTACTTTCTCCCAGCTAGAAAGGAGTCAGAGCCAAGTTTTAGGGTAACTTTGTTTTTTAGTTGCTTATCCAACTTTCCTTCACTTCCACAAACCAACTCAAATATCTCAACTCAGCAAAGTATACTTGTAAGACAATTATATTACCACTAAAAAAGCAAGGCTGTATAATCTTTATAAAAGATATTATTAAAACATGAGAAACAGGCAGTCCTATTTTTGTTTCTATTCTGCTATCCATTAGATCTTCTGATATCATGCAAAATGGAATCTAAGTGTTTTGAATTATTGTCACAAAAACGTAAATGTTGCATTCTGGAAAAAAAATTTGAAACTTTTTTTTTTAATCAAATACCAAACAATACAGTACATCTACCCACAAATAAATTAATGTTAAAAAGACACATATATTAAAAAAAAGAAAAGAACTACACATACTTTTTTTTAACAACGTTGATTGTTTATCAGTAAAACAAACTGGTTGTTTTGGAGAGGGAGGGAGTTCTTGATCAACATTGTCCTAAAAAGGCAGAAAAAAATCAAAACAAATTAGAAAACAAAAATTATAGCTAATCAAGAAAATGCCAATATTGGAACTAAGAACTGAAGCAAAAGAATTTAGGATAAAGCCCCCTCAACAGACTCTATTTTCCTCAAGTAATTAAAATAATGAAAAGTCTGCAAAAAAGATGATGCAACTGTCAGTCCTAAAGTCTAATATTAAGGAATTAAACTGCCTTCAAACAATGTCCACAGAATATCATTGACAAAATCCTTAATACCTTAAACAAGGTTAAACTTTCTCTAAATCTCATATAACATTTGGCTTACAATTTTATCATGAACTAATTTTAATTAGGAAGTGACATTCACACATAACAGAAACTGTTATTAGGTCAATTTTTATACCAAATGGGTTTACAACCTCAAAAACCAAAGAAGGATGCTGTATTAAAATACTTATTCCCTGGTGTACTATGAAGTCCATCCAATTTTTACATTATATTACCCAGGTATTGAGGTCACAATTTCTCATTATTGCCTCATTTTCAAAAGGCCTACTTACTAATTTGTAGACTGAGAGGCTATCATCCCACTACTGACCTATTTGTATGAAAAGATTTGAAGGCTCTTCTACAGATAATTACTTTCTTAAAGGAACTGATAATTTCTTAATTACAGATAATACTGTCCCAAGAGTGCTTATTTTAAAAAATAAGCCTAATTAAAAAAATTATAGAACAGTATTAGTGAAAAAGAACTAGGTTATGGTGAACCAATTTGACTAAAATGTATATACTTAAGTTATGGACCTAGAGGACAGCAGGAGAAAATTCTTTTGTAGAAGAGAGGAATACATACCACAACTACAAGCTCATTGATACATAATCCTATTTGCTACATTCAAGGGAGCATTAGATAATACTTATTTTAAAACTGTCCTTTACCAACCAATGTCACCCCATTAAATTTAACAATAAAATATTTAAAAAAAACAACAAAAAAACTGTCTTATTTTAAAGTGGTTTTACTAAAACCAAATATATGCTTATACGCTCAATTTTTTTTTCTCCTACGAAATTACTCACAGTAACAAAATTAAGTTCTTTCATCACATCATCAATGATTCCCCGACGTCTAAGAGCTTTGATCAAATCTTCTGTTGATAACTGCTGTTGATCAGGTGCCAATTCTTCCCGTATTGTCTCAGCAAGGATTTCTCTTATTCTGCCATGGACATCAATCTACACAGAAAACTCACATTACAAGTCACAACATTACAAAGCAGTCAAATATTGACACTAGTTCTTTTCTTACTAAAATACTGATAAAATAATAATGGGGCAGTAGATACACTAAATTCAGAAAGGCCTCTCAAACTAATAGTAAATGTAATATTGTTACCAGAATTCAACGAGAATAAGATTTTTGAAAGGAAAAAAAAATGTTTAAGATGAAAAATTTTTAGTAAAAATTCTAGTAATTCAACTGATTATCTACCATTTTTGTTACTATTTCCCCACTAATAACATTTAACCAAAACAATCTTTTGAGAGCATAGTATAATTAAAAGAATAAAGACCTAGAGGAGGTATGACTTTCAGCTTTCAACTTATTAGATGTGACCTTAACTTTTTTACCTTTTATAAATCTGTAAAAAAATAATGCCCTGTCAAGATTGTGAGAGTTAGAGAAAAGATGCTAAACACTTAGCACAAAGCCTGGCACACAAGTGCACAATAAATGGTAACTTTTATTACTTCAGCTCATTGCATTTAGTTGGGCATCTCAGACACAATGGTCTTCTTGAGCTCAAAAGTATCACTAATACTTTAATTACAAATCCTTTAGTAACTTATCTTTCATGACTTAATAACTGCTAATTTGGTTTAATATCAATGACACCTCAAGTTTCACCCCTAAAGTAATTCTAATTTCTGACTTCTGAATATAATAGACCTGCTCCAAACACAACTTATATTCGATATGATATCCAGAAATCCCTGGATAAACGCTTCATTTTCACAAGTGTCCCATAATACTAACGCCGTTCTATTACATCTGGGCTTGATCTCTTTTATCGAGCCTAGACAGTTCCTCAGACTTCAAACCCGAAGCTCTGCCCATCCCGCGCTCTGCAGCTCACAGCCTTCGCTCCAGTCCCCCAGCAAACTGCTGCCATAGTGGACCGGAGCATGGGACACCAGGCTGAACACTCGGGGCCACAAACAAGCAGAAGAGCGCCCGTGGTTCCTCACTTTGCTCAGCTGCTGGTGGATGAGCTGCTTCAGCTCAGAAGCTTTCTCCGGAGGCAGCGACATGCTTGAGGCCTGCGCCTCACCGCCGATTCTCTTCGCTTCAGGAGCCCCGACCGCGAGGCCCGGCGCGCCCCAGCGGGCCCCGGAGCGTTAGTCCCGGCTGAGCACAGAGTCCGCGCGACAGCTCGCCTAGCGCAGGTCCGAGGGGGAGGGGTGGGAGGGGCTCAACGCCGCGTCAGGGACAGGCCTGAGAAGAGGCGAGGCTGCGGCTGCAGCGGCACCCAGTGTGGTTTTCAAACAGCCGCGGACAACCTGGCCTCGGGGCTGTTCTCCGCTCTGCCTCATCACCTCCACCTGCACCTCCCCCTCCCTCGGGGTCCCAACCCCGCAACCTCAGAGCAACCCAACGCCCATCCTTGCTAGTGTCTACGGATGCGATATCCGCTCCCTTCTCGCCCTCCCTCGCGGTCCCTCTCAGTTCTCCGGACCGGCAGTTATCTAGACAGGCCTCTCAAGACCCCGCGCAGAGGGGCTCAAAGGACCCCGTCCTCCTGGCCCCGCCCCTCTTGGGTAGCGTAGGGCTCTTGGGGACTCACGGACGCAGAGGGTACGAGCTTGCGTTTTTCGCTTTCCTGCCGCGCTAGTTCGTCCCAGGCCCGCATTTACCTCCTTCCTCCCACTGCAGTGTGATCATGTTTGTCTCTTACGGAGAGTATGTTCCCGACCTCGCTGGTTTCACCCTCCTGATGGTGAGTTCCCCCACCCTCACACCCCCCATTTGGCGAACTCTTCACTGCCCGGCTTGGGGCTTCTGCCTGTCAGGAGACACCTGCGGTGTCGTCACACCAACTCGGTGTGTTTCACCTGGCCCTGGGAGAAAGAGTATTTGTTGCTATTTCAGCGCAGGCTGAAAACATGGTCTGGAGGTTGTCGCTTGGAGGCGGCGGTCCAAATAGAACCTTTGTTGGCTCTATCACCAAACCTTGTATCTGAGTCTCCAGTTTATATATAGTCTTTGTTGACTGTTCAATGTAATGTGTTTGATGTAACCGATAGGCTGTACATATGTTGTGCGAGACGTTGTCTTTATATTTTATCCTAAGAAATCTTTTTTCAACTGGTTTTAGAGTTATTCTTAAGCTAGCAAGACAGTCATTGTTTTTGAGAGAAAGTGGGAGACAGAAGCGGGGAGGACCCAGAGCAGTCTCCATAGTTGTACTTCATTAGTTTTGACATAGTTTCATTCCATGTAGATGGATGTGGGGCCTCCCAGGGCAGAACCACACTGTGGGCCTCTAGCATGGGAGGCGAGAACCTTCGCTGCAGTGCCATCCTGGAGGTTCCAGTTGCACCGCAGTTCAGCATGTGGGTTTGCATGGGCCAGGCAGGCTGGGATTCAATCCCTAGACCTCCAGGTTGCTAGGCAAAGTGCTCAACCTGTTTAGCTATCCTGGCCTCCCAAGGGAGGGTTTTTTGTTTGTTTGTTTATTCTTTAAAGAAGGAAAGATATTAGAGCATGTGTAAATGCTGATGGGAAGAGTCTAGTAGTGAGGAAAAGGTGGATTATACAGGAGAATAAGGGTGTAACCAATGCATGTCCAATCTGCAGCCCAGGACAGCTTTCAGTGCGGCCTAACACAAATTTTTAAAACATGAGATTTTTTTTGCCATTTTTTTTTAAACTCATCAAGTATCGTATCGTTAGTGTATTTTATGTATGGCCCAAGACAGTTCTTCCAATGTGGCCCAGGGAAGCCAAAACGTTGGACACTGCTGGTCTAACCAAAGTAGCAAACTCTTTGAGAAGGGGAAAGGGGGTTAACAGGAGATAACCAAGAATAGATGACAGCAGTGAGAAGTGGGAGACCACTCTGAAGAACCCAAAAAAATATGACAAAAGCCAAAAATAAAAAATAGAATCATTGAAATTTAGTTGTATGTTAGATGTGTTTGGTAAAGGAAAAGGAAGACGAGTCCTGGTTTAGGTAATTGGCTCCATAATTGTTGCTCTTTTCTGATACAAAATATGGGGACAAGTATAGGCAAAAGTTTAATTTTGTAAATGTTAAATGTGAGTTACCTGCTACATAACGATGTGGAGATATACATTAGGCTCTGAAGTTCAGATAAGTGTTCCAGGCTGTAGCCAGAGATTTGGCAGTTGTACTATTTGAAATCATGGGGATAAATATGTCTGAATATAGGTATACCTGTCTGTCTGTCTGTATATGTGGTGTTTTTAGTGTGAAAATAAGCTCACTCCAACCTTTAGACACTAAGGCAAACAGGCCCCAAGATCACTTTTGTTCATACCTCCCAGTCTTTATACTTGCTTTACAACTGCCTGAAGTATCCTTTTCCCCAGTTTCTGTGTGGCTCTCTGCCTGACCTCTTTCAGGTCGATAGTTACTTGTCACTGAAGTGATTATTTTCCTGACCACCCTTTTTAAAATTGCAGCCATACACCTATACACTTACAGTCCCTTAATTTTTCTCCATCACACTTACCACTGTTTATTTAGTTTATTACATATATACTGCTTCCTCCATAGAATGGAAGCTCTACAAGGGCAGGAACTTTTTATTTGTTTTACTGTATTCCCAGTGCCTAGAGCAATGATTAACACATAGTAGGTGTTCAATAAGTGTTAAATCTGTAGTCTCAAAGGTGGAGGAGGGGATACCAGGATGGCTCAGAGGGCTGAGCACTAGCCTTGCATCTCCGGGGTCTGAGGATTAAGTCCCTCGGCCGGCCTTTGTGGACCCACATGCTGAACTGGATTGTGCTTCCCATGTGGGAGGCTCCCCAGCTCGTGGGGTGTGATTCCCATGGGGAGGCCCCCAGCCTGGTACCCACCCTGCTCCAACCCTCATGGCCCCACTCCCACCTGTATAGAAAGGAACTATAAAAACTAATGACATACAACTCTGGAGACTGCTCTGGGCCCTGGCCCTTCTTTCTCTGTCTTTCTCTGACTCTCTTTCTCTGTCAAGACAATAAAAAAAATCTTAAAAAGGTGAAGGTTCCCACTGACATCTTCGTTGTAACTAATGAAGGTGTTGTTATGGTGCATCTGATCATAACATTTAATACTAGTGCTGTGATTATTGCCTTCTGTCCAAGCTTTTTTTTTAAAAAAAGATTTGAAAGAAGGTGAGAGAGAGAGACAGACAGACAGATTGGGGGAGGGTCCAGAGCAGTCTCCATAGTTGTACAACATTAATTTTTTTGACATACTTCCATTTCACACAGGTGGATGTGGGGCCGCACAAGGTGGAACCAAATTGGGGGGGCCCATTCGCCACCGTGCCATCTCAGCGGTTACTGGTTGCGCTGCAATTCAGCATGTGGGTTTGCATGGCTGGGGCTGGGATTTGATCCCTGGACCTCATAGTTGCAGGACAAGCACTCAACTTGTTGAGCTATCCTGGCATCCCCAGTTTTCTGTCTAAACTTTTAAAGTGCTACTAATGTTGATGCCTCAATGCACATGTTTTTAATGATTTCAGCCAGCAGTATCTGTTGGAAATGTTGGCCAGCTTGCAATAGATCTGATTATTTCTACATTGAATATGTGTAAGATTGGTTACTTCTATACTGATTGTCTTGTGCCAATGGTTGGAAACAATCCATATGCAACATCAGAAGAAAATTCAACAGAACTCAGTATAAATGCTGAAGGTATGTAAGACTTCTGCATATTTTATTCTACTTCAGGGTAGAGTTGTTTTAAATTAGAAATAGACTACAGATACTGTTTTGTAGCAAACATTTACTTAGTAATGGCTTTGTGCAGAATTTGTGCTTCCACTAATGATAACAATTACCATTTCTTATTACCTATAAGCTGAATACTATGCATTTACATGTACTAACTCATTTAATTCTCAGAGCTACTCAATAAGCACTTTTATAGATGAGGAAACCACTTGCACTTGTTCTATTCTCTTATATCCTGGTTTTAGTTTTTAGCCTTTTCTGAATGGCAACTCCTATGAGAAGATGTGATTGTATTTGTATCCCCAGATAGATTCAGAGCTTTCTATTTTTTTTTAACGTGGGATTTTTTTCCCCCTTTTATCCTCAGCTTTATTTTCTGTTCTTACTGGCATGTGTAAGCATCACTAATACCAGGAAAAGGGGAAAGAATTCCACTGGACTGTCCTTGTGTTTAATATGTGCTACTTTGACTAAGCCTCAGCCATTCTCTCACATCATTATGGTATTATTAATAAGTCCTGGAGAGATTGCATTGCCTAATGCTGCTAAGTATAGGCTTTTCTTATGCCATAAATCTTCATAATTCCTCATTGGGCTATCGGGTTAGATTAATTGAAACAGTATATATTGCACTGACCACTGTTTTTTTATAATGTGGAACTGCACCATGTGACTAAGAGAAAAGCTGTTGGTTATGAAGCATAGGAGCATCCAGTTATTTCGATTGATGCCTAGCTCCTTTGTTGACCTCTTAGTTTTCTTTTACCATTTTAATGTCAAAGCCAGAGATGATAGAGGAGGATGGAAGACCATTCACTGTTGGATTGAAGGACAAATGAAGCATTTTGGTTTTTGTCAGTCTTAGTAACCATGCCATTAGCTTGTAGTAATGAAATATACTTCCAAGAAATAATCTTAATACTGAAATTCTGCAGGAAAGGTGGCTTTGTTAAGCCAAGATGGAATCTCAGTTAAAGGATGAAGGACTATAAATATTAGAACTAGAATTTATATACTTCCATTAATGATAACAATTACCATTTCTTATTACGTACCTATAAGCTGAATATGCATTTACATCTACTAACTCATTTAATTCTCATAGCTACTCAATAAACACTTTTATAGATGAGGAAACCACTTGCACAGAGAGATTAAGGTGACATGATTAATGATAGGTGTGACTGAGCTTCTAATCAAGGCACTCTGGACCAGGGACCTTAGCACCATGCTACCTGCTAATGCACTTTAACTCTAGTGAAAGACCTCACCGGCTTTCCACTGACACAAACTGGCAGCATATCATTTGGATATAGTTCTTTAATCTACTTTATTCTTTTTTTTTTTTAATCTTTTCTAATTTTTTTAGATTTTACTGTTTTTGACAGAGACAGAGCACTTTATTCTTTTTTAAGATGAGATATTTTGAAATAGATGTCATGACATTTCACTTTCAAATATGTAAGTATGCATCTGTTATCATTTAAGAACATTTTCTTACATAGCTAAAATACTATCAATTTCACAGTATTAGCAGTAGCAGTTTCTTAATAACTTTCTATACCCTATCCATATTCAGATTGGCCCAATTTACCCAAAATGTCCTTTAAAGTTAGTTTGTCCAAACCAGGACCCATAGTATAGCTGATTGTTGTGCCTTTATAATCTCTTTTACTCTAGAGTAGTCTCTTCTTTTCCCCCCTTTTTCATGAAACTGATTTATTGAAGGAAAAACTGGACCTACTATCCTATAGAATGTCCTGCCTTCTACATTTGTCTCATTACTACTTGTGGTGTCATGTGGCTTGTTCCTCTAAGTCTCTGTATTTTCTATAACTGGAGTTAGGTCTAAAGACTTAGATAAAAGTCCAATATTTTTGGCCAGAATACTTGAAAGGTGATATTGCTTTCATATAATATTGGAAGAAAAAAGTACTGGAAAACAGGATCTTAACAACAAAAAAGAATTGCATGATACATTGATGGAGAACATAAGTATTGCTATTATAGAAGGTGACATATCTTACATTTTAAAGCTTAGCTCGTTCACTTCCTACAGATATATCCTCTTTGCAGTAGGTCTGTTGCATTGCACTTTATGTCAGAGATAGATTTGAAGCTTGAGTGGCCTATGACTTAGTCCCTTTTTCCTGAATTTATGCCCTTTTTCCTAATTCCTAAACTTCCTTCTCTAGCCTCCTTTGCCCTGAACATGCCTAATGTTTGTTTACTAGACTTGCTAAGGTAGCATAGCCCCCAGTCATACCACACCACACCAGTCTAAGAAGACAGTCCCCAAAATATTGATAACAAGAGACATGATCCACCAAAAAATTATTGATAATATTGAGACATGATCCGCCAAAGAATTTTCCCAAGTCTAAAGTTATTTGTAATCTTTTCATAGTAACTAAAATCTTACCGTATAGCACAGTGGCCTAATCATGTGTCCTTAGAGACTGACTATATTTTGTCCTTGGTTCATATCAGAGCTTCTCATTCTTGGAAGTGAAGTTGACAGGGACATCTTAAGCATCTGGTAAAGTGGGTCCCTTGTAGAATCTGATGAAAGTTGTATATCCTTTTCCCAGAAAAAAATTGTACACACATTGACTTACAGAATCTTTTGCGTGTTATTGAAGGTCTTTCAAACAGTGAAGAACACAAATGTGCCTACTCCAGGGATTGTATTATATAGCTAATGTTCTCTCCTGCATTTTATTTTTCTATTAACTCCAATGAGTGTTGCTGTTCTCTAGAGAGAAAAGGGGAGAATATCAAAAACCAAAAACACTCTTAAGAGTGATTTTATTTGTCATGTGACAGAAATTTCCAGAATACTACTTTGGTTTTATAATCAAAATAAAAAAGAATATTTTTTTGATACTTTCTTAGAGTTAACTTTCCAGAAATTAATGTATTCTATAGAATAAAGCCTGCAGGTAGATTTTAGGGTACTTCTAAAATGTTTTACTTTAACCAAATGATACAGTGCATTTGTTCTATATTTTAATTACTGAAAATATTTTGACACAAGTTCTTATAATTCAGTTTTAATTTTTATGTTAATTTTTATTTCTATAACACCATTTTAACTATCACATGATTTCCTTTTCTTGTTTATATAGTGTATTCATTGCCTTCAAAGAAGCTAGTGGCCCTTCAGTTAAGGTCCATTTTTATTAAGGTTAGTATGTTATATTTGCCTTTTGAAGTTTATTAGAGTAAAATATGAGAAAATACTAAATATCATTAAGAATTAAGATTCAAAAATTATCTCTGCCCTTTTTACTATATGACAGTTAAGAAAAGTCTGGTTCAGGAAAGTTGGGATGGCTCAGTGGGTTAAGCGCTTGCTTTGCAGCCCTGGGGACCAAGGATTGAATCCTGGCCCCAGCCCATGCAGACCCATATTCTGAACTGGGGTATACTTTCCATGCAGGAGGCTCCCAATTCTGTTCTCACCCCGCTGGCTTAACCCCTGGCTCAAGCGGGTATGCCTTTCATGTGGAAGGCCCCCAGTTTGGTGCTTGTCCCTGTCTCCAGGGGGCGTGCCTCTCATGAGAGGCCCCAGCCCAGTTCCTGCCCTGCGCAGTCCCCACCCACCTGTGTGGAATGAAACCATGTCAAAAACTAATGACATACAACTATGGAGACTGCTCTGGGCCCTCCCTCTTCTCTCTATTTCTCTCTGTCTCTCTGTCAAAAACAATAAAATAAATCTTAAAAAAAAAAAGTATGATTCTAAGATTTATTTTATTGTTTGAGAGAGGGAGAAGGGAGACAGAGAGAAGAGGGAGGACCCAGAGCAGTCTACATAGTTGTACATCATTAGTTTCAACAGTTTCATTCCACATAGATAGATGTGGGGCAGCATTGGGCTGGGATTTGATCCCCAGACCTCGCAGGTGCAAGGCAAGTGTTCAACCTGTTGGGCTATCCTGGCATCGCTAAGAAAAGTCTGATTTTATAGTGAAATAATCTTACAAAATTTCAGAGGTGTTACCATTATTTCATGTTGTATTGAAAGAAATTGGGACATATAGCTTGGGTCTTATATGTCCCTGATTCAGTTAGCACTGGTGAAAAAATTTATGCATGTGAGTATTAATAGCTTTATTTCATTCATATTACGTTTCAACGAGTGGCATTTACATATAAATTACATGTATATCAAAATATATTCTGCATCTAACTTCTTTGTTCTTCCATTGCTACCACTATACCACTGTCGTTTCTCATTCCCACTTGCTTCTACTCTTGCACCTTTCACAAACACTTAATAATCTGTTTGCAGATAATATCACCAGTGATTCTTTAAACCTAAATCGAATCACACCCTTCTCTCTTCAAAACCCTCCAGTTTGGGGAAGCCAGGATGGCTCAGTGGGTTAAGTGCTCACTTTGCAGCGCCAGGGACCAAGGATCGAATCCCGGCCCGGGACTGTGTGGACCCATATGCTGAACTGGGGAGTTCTCCCAGTTCAGTTCTCTCTCTGTCTCTCTCTCTCTCTCTCTCTCTCTGTCAAAAACAATAAAAAAAAAAAGAAAAGAAAAAGAAACGAAACCCTCCAGTGGTTTTCCATCTGAGTGAGATGGAAAGGGTAAATTCACAGATGTAGAGCCTGACAAGCCATGGTCAGGGCAGAATTCACAAGCCTGACCGTGGCTTATCAGGCTCTACATCTACACTGTAGCCACCCACCCCATGTAGCTATTTAAGTTTTGATTTATTAATTAAAAGTAAATAAAATTAAAAATTTAGTTCCTTTATTCTAGCTACATTTCATGTTCTCCATAGCTACTAGTGGCAAGCACTTGACATAAGGAGCACTCTCATTGTTACAGGGTTCTGTTGGGCAGCTGCTTTACTTAATCTAGCTTCCACCCATTCCTATGTGTTCACTGCCTATTTCCCCCTTTTGCTTAACCTGCTTCAGCCACTCTGACAGTCCTGTGTTGTTCAGACAGATTAAGATCACTAGTCTCTTAAGTTTTTACAATAATTTCTTTGCCTCAAATAATTTTCTCCTAGATACCTAAATGTCTCACTTCCTTTAGTCTTTGCTTAAATGTTTCTTCATCAGAAAGTCTTTCCCTGGCCACCCTTTCTATCATCTTATCCTGTGCTAGTTTTCTTCACAACTCATCACTACCTGGCATGTCATATAAATGTTTATTACCTACTTCTAGCAGAAAGTAAGTTTCCTGAGAGAAGTGATAATGTGTGATTCACTCTTATATCCCTAGTTTCTAAAGTAGATCTTTGCATGTAGAGAAGCTCTCAGTATGTTGAGTGGCTTAAGGAACCAATGTTCAGAAGGTCAGAAATTTATCAACATTCTAGAGGCTCTCTCCTATGCCCCTTCCTATTCATTATATTATTATATGAATGGATTCTTGTGATATGTACTTCTTTATGTCTGGCTTCCTTTACTCAACATTCTATGTGTGAGGTTTATTTATATTGTTGCAAGTAGAGGTAGTTTGTTTATTCTCATCTCTATGTGTGATTCTGCTGTCTAAATATACCATAATTTATTCATTGTACTATTGATGGAGTGTTTGACTTTTTCCACTTTGAGATTATCAGGAAGTATTATGATTATTTAATATTTACATTAGAATCACTCTTTACTTTCTTTAGTTAATAATATCATATCCAAATTTTTGCAGTAAGAGTTGGTAACATTTTTACATTGTGCCACATAGCTTTTTGGTTTACTTTCATCACACTGATATCTGTGTAAGTTCAAGAATTAAGGGGAAGCTGGGATGGTTCAGTGGGTTTAGCGCTCGCTTTGCAGCCGTGGAGCCCGAGGATCGAATCCCGGACCTGGCCCATGCGGACCCACATGCTGAACTGGGGTGTGCCCCCAGTTCAGTTCTTGCCAGGGCCTGTGCAAGAGGCTCCCGGCCCAGTTCCTGCCCTGTGCAGCCCCGCGCCCACTTGTGGAGTGAAACTATATGGAAAACTAATGCTGTCAACTATGGAGACTGCTCTGGGCCCTCCCCCTTCTCTTTGTCTCTGTCTGTCTGTCTGTCTCTGTCGATCAAAAAAAAAAAAATTAAGCTAGACAGTTCAAGTACTTCTAAATGAAATTTTTGGTAGATGGAAATAGTGATTTCAAAGTAGTAAACATTGATCATTAATTCTTTGGACCAACGTTGTTCTCAGATCTTTATGTATATTACTCTACTTAACCTTCACAGTAAGCCTATGAGGCAGATATTAACAACATCATCATTTTACAAATGAGAAAACTGAAACACTAAAAAGTTAAGCAGTATGTCTGAGACAAGTATAGTCTGTAGGAGGTGGAGCCAGCATTCTAAACCAGGCAGCCTGACTCCAGCATCTCTCTTAACCATTATACTGTGCTGCCCTCCTGTTTTTAAAAGTTAGCCTTTTGTTACCTGCATTTTAAGTTTTATTGAATAATTGTTAACAATCTGTGAGAAGAGTTTCCATATAGGGGGTTTTCCACCCATAATTTTATAACCTACATTATGGTTAATCAAGTGTTAACACCTTGCCACACTTGCTTGATTCTCTCTGTGTGTACATGCAAGTTTGTTCTTCTAAACAATCCGAAAGTAGGCTAGCAACATCATATTTCACCCCTAAATACTTTAGCATATATCTTTCATAAACAAGGACATTATTCTTCACAACCATAGCACCATTATTACACCTAAGAAAAATCAACATTTAGTGAGTTATTCAATAGTATCATCCAATGTACTCATATGTCCCCAATTATCTTCAAAATATCCTTCAATTCTGGATCCATTCAAGTTTCACATGTATTATTTGGCTGTTACATCTTTTTAGTCGGTATCCTTCAAAGTAGAATTTAAAGCATGGCCAGATGTTTGGCATTCTGGATTCACATAATTGTTTCCTCAAGATCAGATTCAGGTCAGAAATTGCTGGCAAGAACATCTCAGAGATGTCCATTTGGTCATTTTTAAGTAACAATAGATTACTTAATTAGAGAACTGGACATTTTTCTTTTGTCAATCAGAATAGAATTTTTAAGAACTCTAGATTTCTCACCACAGTTTACTTCTTGATTATAAAGATATAATAGATAATTTATTGGTCCTTATTTTTCACCTTCAGTTTAATTGGATCTAAAAATAATTTTAATTTTAGTATATGTAAATTATATATCATTACATAAAGTTGGTTAAATATACTATGCTTTATTATACTCTAATATCTAACTTTTAGATTTTCTTTTTATTTTTTCAATATACACAAAGTATAAATCAAAGCCATTCTGTGAAAAACTGCTTTCCTGGGTGAAAAGTAGTAACTGTGCCAAAGTTATTGTTCTTTCAAGCAGTCATTCCTATCATCGTAATGATCTACAGCTTCGCAGGTATGCTTTTGCCTTTGAAAAATTACTTTTGTTATGATTTATACAGTATTATTATGATTTATCTATTAAAATGTTAAAATAAGTTTTAAAAGTCATGTATATCTTTACCTCTCCCCAGAATTTAGAAAGAAGAAGGCAAAAGAAAGTCAAGAAATAGAAAGGTAGCACAATTAAGTAGGTCTTTTTAGTTCTATGGTTAGAGCACAAGGAAGCCTTTGGTATAAAGATGACTGTAACTATGCTTTGATTGTTTTGTTTTGTTTTTTTTAATCTTTTCACATTTATAGAGAGAAATTATCTTTTTGTCTTCAGTGCATAGTTACTTCTATTTTACTTTTTGACAGATAGAGAGAGAGACAGAGACAGAGACAGTTAGAGAACCAAACTGTGGGAACTCCGCAGTTCAGCACGTGGGTCCTGCCTGGGCCGGAGCCGGGATTCGATCCTCGGTCCTCATGGCCTCAAAGCGAGCGCTCAACCCGCTGAGCCGTCCCGGCTTTCCCCTGCTTTGATTGTTTGGTATCATGTGCATGGCAACATCATAAAGCTTAGCTGATGAAGAAAAAGAAGAGAAAGGATACCTAAGAAATATTGGTTTATCATTTTCGAAAAATTAGATTGATAATTCTATTTATTTCCATATATTCAGACATTTGTATTTGCAAAAAATCCATATGCCTTAAGTAGCTCCCAGGCATGTCAAACTAAATTCTTAAAAATAAGACAAAGTATCTAATAAATAAAAATATAATCTATTTTATTACATTATCATTTATGCACCTATAAAATAGTGATGAAAATATCAGCCAAGAGTAACCTTTCAAAACTGGACCTAATTTCTAGGAATCTCACAACAGGCCTATGACTAGAAAGGAGCATAGCTGTGGGAAACAGATTTGTCTTCATGATGGCCTTGTCTTAGTTGAAGTTTTCCTATCTTTTACCCTCTCTCCTGAGTATGTAGTAACAAGTCAGAGCTATATTTCTTACATGTTTTTCTTCCATACACTGCTGAAACTTGTGTTTTGCCTTATGCAACAAAATATATGAAGAAGATATTTTTTGCTAAAATAACTGATATTTTTCCTTATGTTCATATTTATGAGTTTTTAGAAAATTAATTACATGATTGTTTCTAGTACTCCTTTCAGGTACCTACTTACACCTTTCATGCAAAAAAGTGTTCAAAATAAAATAAAGAGCCTTAACTGGGAAGAGATGGAAAAAAGCCAGTGCATTCCTGAAATACGTGATTCTGAGTTTTGTATTCATATTCCTGGAGGAGGCATCACAAAAATACTCTATGATGAAGGGTGAGTTTGTTTGCCTGTTTGTTTCTTTGTTCCCCATCTTATTTAAAAATAGAAGTAAGATGATTGGGAGAGTGTTGGATTACTTATTGGAACTTTGAAAGTATATTTTATGAAATAGGAACTGTATTACATTCAGGGGAAAAATTGATACTTGGTTATAGGAGAATAGGTTTGAAAAACCATCTTCAATGCATTATTATGTGGCATATTAGGGATCCTGATACTTGTTTTATGCAACCTCTACAATCTTTTTTTAATTGTGGTAATACATACATAACATTGAATACCAAGTGTACAATTAAATGGCTTTAAATACATTCACGTACCTCTCACTGCTTTCAAAACACTGTCATCATTTTAAATATAAAATCTACTCATAAAATAATAACTCCTATTTTATTTCTGTAAATCAGTACTAATATCCTCATTTTCATTCTTGATTTCTTTCTTTTATTCTTAGTCTAGTTAAAAAACATTTGTCAATTTGTTGATCATTTCAACAAATGATCAGCTTTTGGTTCTACTGATTTTCTCTTTGTTTTTCTGTTCCCTATTTTATTTATCTCTAACTAATCGTCATTATTTTCTTCTGCTAACTTTGGGTTTAGTTTGCTCTTTTTCTAGTTCCTAAGATGGAAAATCAGGTTATTGATTTGAGAAATTTTTTTTTTTTTTAGCATATGTGCTGCTAAAACGAGCATACTTCTTTTTTTCTTTTAATATTATTATATTTTATTGTTAAAT